>JAQNCA010000028.1:15609385-15627915 GCA_029783725.1 Acanthurus tractus
GGGGTTAAATTGTCAATTTGTATTGAATCGAACTGAACCGAATCGGATCGAATCTTACCAAATCGTTTACTATTTTTATGAATCGTCCCTGAATCGGAATCGTAGCCTGTGAATCGAGATTTGAATCGGATCGTTTTGTGAATGAAAGATTCACACCTGTAGTGCTGATAGGTCCAATGCTCTGTTGGCAGGCAAAACTTGCTCCTTTTTGCCCAGTGCACACTCTCCACAGCCTTACAAATCAATTGCCATAATTGAATCAGAGTTATTATAAGTCCTTACACCGTGCTGTGCCTTTACCATCTTACTGGCTAGCATATAACAAAAAGCCATTTGTCAGTCCTTACAACAATGAGGGTCACACACTTCACAACCACTTTTCCATCATGCTAGTGCACAGACATGCAAAGATAAGTAATTGCCTGGGATCAAACACCCAGTTTTCTGAGTAAAATCCAGATTCTAGCGGTGTGTCATTATAATGCAGCCTGTAGTCATTCTATCATATGCACTACAAAGAAAATGTGATGAAATCAAGCCAACCTGAAGGTTTTAAGTCTTGACCTACTCTGGACACGTGAGCTTCTGTGAATGATGCTTGCATGCTCTTAACAGGCTGTAACGACAAGGCCACTTCTTGGAATTTGAAAAAATTGCTTTGGACTCTGAAATCCAGGCTAATAATCCCTTGTTATGTTCATTGCACCAAATTAGACAATTTGGCTATGAATCTTTCTCTCTCTCAGCAGATGTATTCATCTTAAAGGAATGATTTCCATATGTTTTGTTATGGTGTTTGCTATGTTTGCAGGAAACAGTTATAGTATATTTTTGGTGTATCTGCTGAGTTACCAATTTACCATTAAGAAATGAATTATTTTAGCTGTAATGTGTAACTGTGTAGTAGATTTTTCAAACCTGTCGGCATTCTCAACAATGTGTTCCTTCTCAGACTTAAAGGACTCACAGGGATCATTCGCTCACTCTACCTCACTCCACGGCTTGCACAGGTCCAGCTAGGATACACTGGAGCTGCCTTGTTTTTCAGTCCATGATTCAGTGTCGCCTGTACTCCTTTCTTATTGATTTACTTTATGGGGCCCAGCAGCGGAAGTGAAGCATCAAGGACGGTAATTAGCCTTCCTGTGTAGGAGCAAAACAGTGACTTTTCTAAGTGACTCTTCAGGGGGAACCTAAGCCGAAACCATGCCTTGGTAGAGTGGAGAGTGTGCCCTCTGTGCACCAAGTAAATCATCATTGGGGAAACACAGGGTCATATAGCTGACACCACTGCACCAGCAGAGCTTAAATCACACCTTCGCTTGGTGAAGAGACACAGTTCAGGATACATAATAAAAAACAAGATGTTCCTTTAGACATGGCTGCTCTCATCTTCTTAAACAAGCTCACCAAAATATTTGAGTTACGTGTAGATCAATGTAAATACGGTGGTATCTGAAGATGTTTGTCCCATAAGGCTGCAGAGGTTCTCTGTATCATAGGCCACCTAACAGGTCTGGGAGCTTCATGGTGTGCTTGTCCTCAGACCACAGCCAGAGAGACAGACCAGGCCTTACGCTGTCAGTGATAGTGAATTGGCCATAATCATTATCAGCTCTGTGGTAGTGAGTGGCTCCCACTCTGTACAGGCGGCTTCATGTCTGACCTGTCTGTGGTGTGGCAAGACTCTGCTCAGTGGGAGAACGAAACGCTGAGGGTTGGGGTCACTCGATGTCTGCCGCCTCCCTTGAATATCTGCATGCCATTAACAGCAATGACTCTGATGACATATTCTTCCTGGCCTTGTCTGAGCTCCTTTGCTTCGGTTGGAGGTGCCTGTGGCCCCTGGTCTTTAGGCACTCATCTATTTTGGGAGGTCATTTGGAGCCGGACATTCTGTCTCCCCAATGCGGCCCGTCTCCTGATACTGCTATCAACTGCCGGCTTTTAACAGGGAGCCACGGTAATTTACTAGAGTGACGCCAAGCAAGACAGTTATCAGAACCCCAACACCAGATTAGCTAGTTGGTCTTCTAATGAGCATCCTTGAACAGGGAAATGGAGGGGGGACTCACAGAGCACAATAATAACACTATTATCCATGGTCCTGACAGAACAGGAAGTACTCCTCAAAATGCACCATCTAGGGGAAAACACAATTCATTTCTCAAGTTCAGAGATGTGCACTGACCTTAATGTTCAAAAAACACAATGTAGAACTCTGTAGAACACCATGGAACTTACATTGTTTGAATAAAATTTACCCTTTGCACAGTAAAAGAAGTAATAACAAAATAAGAGGAGGGAAGGGTCAAATAAGATGGAACCAAATTCACAGTAGAGAAACATACGGAGGGACATTTTTTTAATATATCTTAATATATCTTGACCACAAAGCCACCACAGTGTTCAATGAAGTATTGTGTTTGATAAAATGCTGTTTCATGGGGGCTTTTTTAAAACAGGCCAGACCAGGCCTTTTCAGCCTAGCCATATCTTAATAGCTCAGCCATTTAAGGATGACGTATTTTTCCTACTTACCTGGAGTCAAAGTCATGGATGTACTTTTTTTGGCTCTGCATGTTGTCACAGGGTATGTTGCAGCATGTGAAGTGTAGCTTTGCTCAGTTGTTGGATGTACTCTCCCTGGCAGAGTGAGGGCTTGCACTCTCCAACATATTGCCCATGCCCTGTGGATGGTTAATATGAAGGAAGTGTGGATGCCAGCTAAAAGGTAGAATAAGATATGCTTTTTTTTAAATTAAACATAAGTTTGCTTTATTTGACTGTGGACAAGTAGAAAAATGGTAAACCCTACCACAGCTGATCTTAATTGAAGCCCCAGTAGATGTTTCGCACATGCACAACAAACCACAATTTTAAAAAAGCAGATGATCTCTCCCATCTCTTATTTTGAGTTCTCCTTGTTAACCAGTGATATCAGGAACAGATGACTTCACTTGTGAAGCTAGTGAAACTGCTGTTCAGTTAGGTGACTAAGCTGTAAACTGGAATCTGTAGCCTGCTCAGCCCTGGTCTCTGTAAATATAGTTAAAATTCATAAAACGTGTCTGTGTAGGTGATGTCATACTTGGCATAATGTTTAACTGTGGATTTTTAGGAGGGTTAGATTTACTAGCATTCGGGAAACATTAAAAAGTGCAGTGGTTCACACTAAGTGCTTGTGCTCTATGTAGTGTTTCCCCAGCCCCCTCCCAACTTTATGCAATATACTGCCACTGTTGATGCAGAGCAGAATAAACAGATATACAAGAAAACCTCACAGAATGTAAACTGGAACCATCGAAGAGTGTATTTGGTGGTTTTGGTTCTCAAAACACCATTCTCCTTTTTGTGAAGCTTAACCTGGAAATAATAAGTTATGACTAATCTGGATGGAGAGGATAAAAACTTTCTCCAGTATTTGCATTTGAAGTTTATGCCAAACGTGGGAGTATGATATCTTCCTGAGGTGTGAAAGCCCGCTTACTGCCAGTTGGTTTTGGCTCAGATATACCCCTTCTGGAACAGTATTTTCATTTTCAGTCTGCTAGTATGGGGAGCCACAGGCAATTCAAAATGAAATTTATGAATGCATTAAGCACATTTAGACAGCTCCAATGAATTGAGTGCAAATATGCAGCCAATTATAATTCTGTGGTAGTTATAATTTTATAATTGCAGTCAGCTCCTCTTTACTCTGGGCAAATTACAGCAGCATATTAAAAATACACATACACCAGCTATGGTTTAATATATTTTAGTGTGTTCTGCTAAGTGTGGGCTTTGTAGAAGCCGCTTGCAGGAAAGTCCCCTGTGGATATTTCAGACCCCTGGGGCAAGATGGCACCCACACAAGAGAACCTGTGGCACCACTTGGATATGACAGCCAGTGATTATGTTGAATATTGTCATAAAAGCATTCAACCAAATGGAGATGTTCCAAAACAATAATAAGAGGAGTGGGGGTGAAGTTGGTCGAGACAGGGTGTGGTTTCCGCTACAGGGCATGCTACTTCAGGGCTCTTAGACACGCCTCTAATTTGCAGCCAAAAGGAATGTAACAGTGATTAAGATGAAATCATAATGTAAAGACAATGCACTCAAAAGTGCTATGTGCATATGTATTTCTGAAAATACTGATATAGAGGGTTTTTTTGTGACGTTGCAAAAATCGTCTCATAGGTTTATCTATCATGTTTCCAAAGCTCTGCTGCAATACACACAATGCGTTTTATTCAGGATTATTACATAATTGCCTTTATGGCATGTAGTCTAGTCAGGGCACTTACTGACTCCTTATTGTAAAAAAAAGCAGATGATATTTGTTATTTGTCGTTTGTGTATTTGTGTGTTGACTGCAAACTATGAACAGGATTGTGCACTGATCATGTTACGCTCATGTGGCTGGTTGTGACTTTATCTCTAGACATTAATCTAAGTTTGTGTTCGTAGTCTTTGAGGTGTGGATTAGTGGGAGTGTTGAGTCAGGCTCAGGCGAGGGCCCAGGAGGTCAGCCCGGAGAGAGGCCCACGTAAGCAGGCTCCAGTGCTGCTGAATAGGCCGATAATGGCCTGGATCAGAAGGAATGTGTTCATGGAGCCTTCCTACTGACAGCCGGCCCCTGGGGACATGAATTACCCTGACTGATACAAAAAGAAGATGACAAAAACACTGCCTTAAGCACTGTCTCCTCGGACTCCTTGTCTCCAGCACAGTTAAATGAATAAAATTGCCACCAATTAAAGATAGAATCATGCTTCTTTTCTCTCAGCTTCCATTTTGTCTCCTTCCATTTCCATTAAAACCGAAACATATCAGGAAAGTCCCTTATACGTATGCATATCACTCAATCATAGAAAAGATAGTCAGTATTTGTTTTGTAATGTTTAAAGAGATATTCCTAATGTGAATATATTATATGCAACTGTTGCTTGCCTGATTTTTAAACAAAGAAATGATTATATAACTTGTATTCTTATAATCCAGAAATATATTCGTCTTTATTTATAATAAAAATGCAGCCTTGTTCTGCAATAAACAAGCAATATCATGATCTGATACGCTTTTCATCCCCACGTATTTTAGATTTGAGCTTGAAATTGTTAGCTTTCTTCATAAATAATGTATCTAAAAAGCTAACTTCTAACTAACCCTCATAAATCAAATAATCTAATATTACTGTCTTTTCCAAAGAGCATGTTACCCTGGTTTATCATTAGGGAGCCAGAGTATCTGAGATCTTTTTAAATAAATTACAAATAAATTACAAACACAGTGGGACTGAGCATGTCCTCTTCCAAATAGGTTCCCCCTAAACAAATTAGACTGATTATTATGTGCCTCGGTATACTGTTTCCATCACAGATTAAAGCTTTTAATGGCACTGTTCCCTGTGGCACATGTTGGCATTGTTGTGCTATATTACAATTAACAGATTTATTTTGGATTGGAGACCTGGTTGCAATGTTACTAGTCACAGACAAGAGGTCACTGTATTAATAGGGTTAAAGCACGACTAATCAACTGCTACACAGAGGTAGTTTGTCAAAAAAATGTTGATGCTGTTTCTTTGTGGTTTCTGGAGTCTGGCCTGAGGAGGATTACACAGGAAGAGAAAATACTGTAATAGAAAAAATGTTTCTACCAGATTTTAAGTACAGTTGGTGCACTCTGTCTCTCTGTTATGCTAAATGTAAGTTGCTCACTCACTTGGCTAAAGCGTCAGTTGGGAGTTGGACCGGCGTGACCACAGCATTATTACCCAGGGGTCTCCAGGGGTGCATGGGCCTGCACCTTCACAGGGAGAGGGGCAGGCCAGGGAACAGGCCTGTGTGAACAGCTGTGCCCTGTTTTAGAACTGCGTACTCAGTTACCTCTTACTCTTTGAAGAAGTCTTTCCTTACACACTTTCACACATGCAGCGCACATTAGTAGAGTAGGGCTCAGATATGACTAAAGGATGAAAAGTTCAAATGCCTAAACTTTGATTTCTCAATTTAGGAAAGAGCCGAATGCTAATAAAGAACGATGAACCTTTATATATCTCTCAAAAGTAGTTTGTAGAATAATCACTGTCTGAACAATTTCTTGAAAATGTTGCTCTTAAGTCCTACAGAAACCAATTGTAAATCACTATAGCTTGTAATTGTCCAATTTAAAACCATACATTTCTTTGTAGAACCACAAATTCTTCCATGTATAAGCCAAAGTGGTTTGCATAGCACTGTAACACCGAAGCACATGGCCATCATGTGGTACAAATGATTGTACATTCAAATTGAGCTGCCACAGCAACATTTCAAAGAGATAGCTCAATCCCATTTTAAGAAATGATTTGCTTGAGTGTTCTGTGTTTATTATGTCACACTGGAATTCAAAAGTGTGTTATAAATTACAAAAAAACACCAACTCTATCTGATGACTACAGAATGTTTCCTGACAGCCCCTCTTAGTGACATAAAAGTTGTGTATTTTTGATAGTTTTGCAGTGTCAGGAATGAAATGGTGTCTGTTTTGCCACTCTTCTGTATCCCAAGTTGACGTGACTAATGAATTTCAAGCCACATCCACAATAGAGGAAGAAGGAGCACAGTGTTAAGACTGCTGCCTGTCCAGGGAAGTTGCAGCGCAAAACACAACAACCATTATCACAGAGTTTTTTGGGGGGGTTCAAATACAGTTAAATAAAAATAAATGAGTTATCACTAAATAATCCTTGAAATAAAACTGAACAACGCTGAAAGGAAAATTGGCAGAGTTGAGGTGAGAGGTCATGTGAAACTAGCTTTTGATTTGAACCACCCATTGCAAATCTTTAAAAGTGCAGCAGTCAGAGAATTGTGTTACTGTGTTATTATGCTTCAATCAGATTCAGATACAATCGCATAAAATGTGTTCTTCAAATCCTGCCAATAAACTTCATTTGTTTTGAACACACTTTATTGGCATTGTAAATCAGAACAACAAGATGTGACATGCCAATTAGTGTTTTCCAACCGCAGAGTAGGGAAAGCACCTCCAATAACAATATGATACTTAAACACAAGGATAATAGCTTTTTATTTTGATTTCTTATTTGGAGAAGAATCTACATAGTTCAACTCATGATCTGTTGGAGTAACTTTATACTGTTTATACGGAAAAATATTTAGTCAAACAGTCTTAATGTGTAATAGAACATTACAACAGTGACAAAAGAGCTACTAGATTTATATTTTTCATTACAAAGTGTCAACAACTGTCTTTTACAATAAGTGTAGCAGTAAAATCACTCTGTTTGATCACAATAATTAAAAATTATCAAATTCTGTACACTGACAGACTTAAAAATCACAGCAAAATTTAAAAAAAAATACTATATTACAATGTGCATGCTACTTTGCAATAGAAGAGACAATAGAGATTTGTGTCAAGATATGTTTATTCATTACTTAAACAAGGTTTGTGCGGGGTCATACATTGGTTCTGTTATAACAACTCTATTTGTCAGCTTCTTGTAGCAATACACACAGCTTCAAGTTAACTAACTGTAGGGACCCATTTGGACAAAATCACAGCCAACACATCAGTTCCGCCATTCAGTTTAATGCGGGTAGTTTGATTAGGCTGCATCAGTGTGGGCTGCAGGTGGTTCCAAAAAAAAAAAAAAAAACGCAACAGCCACGCAGCTGAAAATGCAGCCAGCCGTCATGCTGCGCCGGTCGGTTAACTGAGCGGCCGATCAGTCCGAGCATGGCTGAACAATCCTGCCATGAGGGAGTACAAAGACATTAATTTGCATTTGCAAATTGGTTGACAGTCCCACACTGCCTCACAAACCAGCGGTGTTCGCTGCGATGACTGATTTGTTCAGACCCTTTTACAGGAGCCCTGGATCATCTGTATGTAACTTATGCGGCACCAAATTCAAAGCATCTAATATGTCTGCATGCTCCTGATGCTTTCAGACATTTGTCTCTCAATCTGTTCCAACAGCAGGGGTAGTACAGCGGACAGCTTCAGTGTCTTATGAGCCAGCTGGGTTTTTCTTTGACTTCCTCTCTCCTCTTGACTTAACTGAAAATTGCATGACACTGATTCAAATGAATCAGTTCTCTGTAATAACAGTTTTCTTTTCCTTGTCTGACATGTGATTGAGTTACAAAGGGGAATGCATTTGCAACAGGTGCCTCTAACACAGTGCAGGCATAAGGGCCTCCATGTCCACCCTTAGTCCACCCTCCATCTGCCCCAAAGCCCTCACTCTGCCAGGGAAACCTGATTCCAGTTCAGACTGGCACACTCTGCTGCTGCAGCCCTCATAGTCTCCATTGGTGCAATCCTGTGTGTGTGTGTTTGTGTGTGTTAAACTCTGTGGGTAATGCATGCAATGGCAATCCTTGTAACTACAGTTGTAGTTAGTTTCAAATGTGTTGTGTAATTTTAAAAGGCCCTCAAAGAATTTAAAGCATCTTACATATGAAATAGATGTGTCACATGAGTAATATTAGTGAACAATCCTGTGCAGGTGGAACAATATTTTTGGCATGTCACCAACAGTTAAATACTTTTACATTTCATTCATGACAACTTAGAAATTCAACATTGGGCGTGTCTGTTTTCACCAAGGGGCAAGGTTTCAAGGCTTTTTAGCCAATCAGCAGTGCTTACTCTTGGACTTATGCTGCTAGGATCATGTTGATACATCTTGGGGTGTGGCTTTCCCTCACTGATTTCAGAGCCAAGATATTTTAACTCTTACATGGGCAGGCTAAATTAAACTGTGATAACTGTGTTCTTTAAATAGTGATAACATCGATCTTTTTGCCCATAACGACAACAGATAGTTACAAAAGTTGGAAAAGTGTTTCCATGAAATAAGTTAAAGAAATATAAACTATGATTAACAATACATTCATACATGGCTACAATGTTACTCTACTGATAAGACAATTTATAATATACATAATACTAATAAATGAACAATTCTTTGTCTAATAGTTTGTTAAAACATTATCATAAACCCAACACCGTCTTCTTCATGTTCTTCTGCTCCTTACATAGCTATGGGAGCCTTATTTTAAAAGTATTTCATTTTTCTATTTTCTCTACTTTCATGCTCCACTGCTCAGACAATTCTTATTAAGCAAAAATATAGATATATATTTTTTAATTGGTTATTAACTTTGCTTGTGGATTAAATGCCATAACATCTGGAACAACTTTTGGTTTTATTTTCCATTGTTATGTAGTGCAAAGCTGTCCTGGTTATTAACCTTATGGATCTATTAAACAGCAGATGAGGAACCCAAACATGGCAGCCCATGTATCCCCCATCCAAGCACATGCACCAACAAACAGCCTGAATGGCATTAATGTAAAATCAGTGACTGGAATACCTTTATGAGAATTTTACCTAATATTTTGCCCTATATTCAGTTGAGTATGAAGTCCTTCATTGTGGTCACAGACACATTTTTGTTTACACTGGTTAAAGATGTGGCCTTATATGTCCTAGACCACCTACCCATGTGGTCTGAACAATCAGTTCTCAAGACACATTGATGATGCACTGGTTGCATTCATACCTGCACTTGGAGCTGTCCACTTGTGATCCGAAGCATGTTAACACTGTTTGTAAACAGGCTTTAAGCTGTTGCCAACCGGCCAGCAGTCATCATCACTGAGAATGCAACACACAGGAGTTTCACAGTGTTGTCTGACCGAAAAATCAGTTGCACCAATATTGGCTCATTAAAGATGGGTCACGACTCACTTATCATCCCGAATGTAGCAAGACTGTACGGCTTTCCCAAATCCTTACTACTGAGGTCACTTAGAAGTAGAGTTTCTATGACATAGTTTGTCCAGCAAAAAGAACTGCAGGTGAGGAAAACAAGATGCAGTGTCATATAAGTGCTGCAAGATTTGAAAACTTTTTCATCAGACATGCACCATTGCTTTCTGTTTGATGGTGCTTCTTTATTTTTTTTTTTTTTACCTGTGCCACTCAGACAGCCAGTGTCACTGAAGCTGCACTTTCCACTTTTGTCCCACCTCCCACCAGAGAAGCAGCCCAAACTCACCAGGAGGAGTCACTTGTGCAGTGATACAGATGTGAACCTGCATTAACTTCCCGTGTGAATATGGCTATAATTTTGTTCACTTGAATGAGGATCAGTCATTATCAGGGATGAAACCCATGCACTGTTACTGCATAAGATTTTTAGTTTTGCTAAATTCTGTGCTGTCTACAAACTGTTTCTGACTTTTTTCTGACTTCTGACTTTTTTTTGTAATATTTATCCTTATTTTCCCAGAGTTAATGTTGGCTACATAAATTAAAATCACTTTATTCTTCAGATTTTTCTTGTTAGAGCAACCTTTTCATTGCCTACCTTGTATTGTAGCAGCAATATCTCTACAATAACAGTAAACATCCTGTGTTGTTTCTGGATTAAAGTTATGTCCACATGTTTCTTAAGCAGCCATAAAGTTCTGTTAAATACTTAACTTAAAGCAATGGTTTCACTTGTCTTTTATTATGGGAAAATTCATTCACTGAAGTCACTGTATTTGGAATATAATCTCACTGTAGTTTGTTTTGCTTTTAAAGGAGGGTTTGACGAATGGATTTCATTATTCTTAATGTCTTGTTTTGTTCTCATTTTTATCTCTACATTTTATAATCCTCATAAAAAAATCTAAATCAGATTTGGGGATAATAATTTTTTTAATTCATGCCTACGTTTCAGTTTCCTCGTTGAAAACTGAAAATGATCCCTCTCTTTTTTGGTGCGGAAATAAGAGAAAAAAAACAGTTACATGCCTCTGTCTTAACATTGAGTCGCTGTTTTTTTATGTTCAATCACATCGATCATTGTGGATGTATATAAGTTTTAGTAACTTTTGACTTAAAAACTAGATGTGGGTGTTTTCGCCTTTAAGAGTTAAGAAACTTGAAACCTTGTTTGCGCAACAATCAGTGCAGCTCACAGCCGCCAAAGTGTCTAGACTAGCACATGATGGTAGTCAGCCAATGGCTCCACCGCTCTCCTCGGGGGCCCCGTGTATGTGTGTGAGTGCGCGCGTGCGAGCTTGTGTGTGTGTGCGTGTGTGTGTGTATGTGTGTGAGAAGGGGGGGTGGCAGAGAGAAAGAAAGGGATCGGAGCTCCAGTTTGGTTTAGATTTGAGTAGAGAAGCAGGAGCGCGATTCAACCCCGGATTGATCCTCCTCATGTAATTTCATATCTCATGGATATTTTGTTGGGATCGTAAAAAAAAAGAAGTACACTGACATTTCAAGAAGAGGACAAGGATCTTGACTTTTAGTGCATTTTCTTGGGATTAAATCGCCTCGCAGTACCTCATGCTCGACGTGCCGGTGTAGAAAGTAGATTTGAGGTTGTTAAAAGTCCGAAACTGTTTCAGGCTGCGAGCCGCCGTCTCGGGTTGAAGTCTACTCGCTTTGGATTATGTTACTGTGTATTATGTTATGTTATGTATTATACTCTTTTTACTCATTCGCAAGAAACATATAAATAGTGAAATCCGCAGCCACTCTGGATAATTAACACTTTATCATTGCAGTATAATCTGCTAAATGAATGCATTTTGATCGGAATGCTGCAGTGCATTTATTGCGCGATTTCGTTGTTGTAGATGCAACAAAATCGCCTTCACTCTAATGTTGCGGTTTTGCCACAAATCCTCGTCAGTTGGCTGTGCATGCATTGCACGGCATTTCACAGACATTAATGTTTTGCAACGACCGGAGAAGTATCTGTAAAATTCGGATATCCGTACAAGAATAAAACCCCCATATAGATTTTTAAGTTGTCGTATGTTCAGGACGAAACGCTCAGGTCTTGTGCGGCGACTCTGGAGAAGCCGTTTGATCCCAGATACAGAAGGGGAAGATGGAAATGGCAAAACTAGTGAGGGCTGTAGGGACGATCTGTTCGGAAACAACCCAGAGAAAATTCCCAAAACGGAGCTCAGACCGATGACCCCTAGCGGGTCTCTTGTAGGGGACATTGGGGGTGTGGGCGCCCGGAGCCCCGTGGAGAGCAGCGGCTTGGGGGTCACGTCGGACCAAGATGGGGGTGCGGTGAGCGTCCAGGAGCAGGGGAGCCCCCGCTCCATACAGGACAGAGAATGCAGGACAGTGACGTGCTGCTTATTTAAAGACCGGGACCACTCCGAGCTCAGGGGTCCAGAGACGGCTCAGGGTACCAGGGATCCAGGGTCGTGTCACTTCGTGCTGAGGAACCTTGAACCGCGGGATAGCGGCTCTCCCGAGGCGCAGGAGGCGATGCCACGCACGGTGTTGGAGCAAGAACTGAAATCAGCAACATACTCCCTTTTAAAAAGGCTAAAGGAAAAGGCGCTGGATACGTTATTGGAGGCAGTGGAGTCCAGAGGAGGGATGCCGAGCGACTGTGTTATGGTTTCCCGGACAGAGCTGAGGTTGGGCGGCCATGTGGCATCCCCACAGCTGCTTGTGTGTAAACTGTACCGCTGGTCCGACCTCCAGCACCCTGCCCAGCTCAAACCGCTCTGTGAGTGTAAGAGCTTTGGGGCCCTGGACAGTCCATCAGTATGCTGCAACCCCTATCACTACAGCCGGCTCTGTGGGCCAGGTAAGAGCTTCTGCTAGGACATAGAAACTGCCTGCATGTAGCATTTGCAGGCCTATGTACACGCTGCAGTTGGGGTAAAGTCATCAGGTAGGCTAGTATATTAATAGATCACCATTAGGCATCTGGGTCTATTCATGCATAGGGTTTCTTTAACAGTCTTGTCTTGAACTAGGGTTTCTTACAGTTCATTTAGGATATCATCTGTACTTCTAAAACGCCTGTGTCTTGCAAACACAAGTAAACCCTGCAGATATATGTTAACAATTAGGCCTTTTTCAGAGTGTGCATTTCAAATGTTGCCACATGATGAAGAAAACTGAAAATATCACATTGTTTCATGGAAGAAAGTCATTTTTCCCAAGATTGTAAATTGTACAGCGCCTTTAAATGTGTTCTGAAAATCTTTTCCTATCACCCTGTTTTATTTGTCTGGTGTTGTTTGGCTTACTTTCATACAGAGAGATAGAGAAAGGCCGGTGGTTTGATTAAATAGTTAATGATTACTGAAGTCATGCTTATGACAAGGTGAACAATAATCAAATTTGAGCAGGGAATATAACCTGAAGTAGATCTGACTCAAACATAAATGTTAGACAGTCTTCTTTTTGACAGTTTACTATTATTTAGATTCAGTCTTTGTTCAGTTAAGTATACATGTGAAAAATGTCAAAATGCATGCAAGGTTATCAAATAATTTAAATATTTTTACACATTTATGGATTTTAGTTGCCTAGAAAGTTGTTTTTAAACATTATGATTCTACACTTTAGTATCCCTGAAAAATCTGGGCCTTTAAATGAAGGAGGGTTTTTGTTTGTACTGCTGCTTTCCTTACAACTCTTTTTTAAGGTCTTTAATGTTTGAGTCTTTCGCGGAAAAGAAGACACCGTTTAAAGGCCCATTAAAGATGTTTTATCTGGTGTGTATGACATATTTAAGATGTCATATTTGGTGTGTGTGACATCTTAAGCACGTCAGTATGTTAGTGCCTCCACTATCACTGTCAATAAAGCCGTGTTAAGTTCTTATCTCTGTTTCCTGCAGGGTTATTGCCAGGTAGGCCGATCCATCAACAGTGTACGTGTATGATTGTATAGAATCACAAAGAGGTTTGGACCCGGTGTCGTAGGTCAGTGTAATTGGTGTTGTGGTGAAGGCTTGAGCTTTATTTTCACAATCAATGAGATATATATGACAGAACCTCCCTGACCTATATTAAAGAGATTCAGTTTTGGCAGGGGACAGGCCTGTGATTTGGCAAACCTTTCAACGCTGGGCCACTCGACCCTGCTGACCCGATGACAAGGCGTGGTATCATGTGTAAAGATGCAAGCGTCAGTATTTCTGTCTTCTCACTGGCACAGGAGGTGGATTTTCCATAACATCCATGTTTACTAGAGCCAGCTGGCTGTGACAAGCACTTCAAAGTCAGAGGTCCAACAATACCAGAATTCATAGCGCGCAAATGTGGGAAACTGATGTTGTTTCGGCCCCCATGTCCCACCATACTGTCCAACTTAATAAGGACTGATTATAAAGAACTCCACGTTTACTTTGGAACCAGTGATTTTCTCCTTAAAGAGGCCATGCTGGATAAAAAAAGAGACAGTAATTTGTTCCTCCAGCCGAGTGGATGTCAGGCTATGTGTTGTGAGTTTCTTTTCACTAAAACTAGCAAGATGAATTGTTAGAAGAGGGAGAGGGGCACATACCCCATATTGGGACTAAGGCTCGTAGTAGACATAGCTCACATGCGCTCATGCGTGGCCTGATAGAGCTGGTATTTCTTTCATGCTATTCAAGAAGGGGGGGTTTGAATCAAGACCTTAATCACTGTTTTTTGCATTGTTTGCAAATGGGGAGTGAGAAACATGGAGTTGTATGAGAATAACGTTCGAAACATGAAATAGATTTTAACTAAAAAGATTTTAATCCTTTGTGAAACAAAACTAAAAACATGCCTAAAAACATGTTGTGTTAAAGTATGTTTCAGCCGCAGTTCAATCTGCTTGTGTTTGCTTGTAGAATTAGTTGAAAATGAACTGCTTTTGTAGGCTTTATGTAAGAGCTTTGAAAGACTAAAACAGTGTGTAATGTGTGGCAGAGAGCTTGGATTGAAGTGGACAAAAACTTTTTCCTCGTATTTGGCCAGGCATTATACTTTTCAAATGAGATCAGTTTCAAGTTGTGCTTTAAAAGCCCTTTTGTCCTAAGGAGGTCCCCTCATGCTATTTAGGTGAAGGAGTGGTGATAATATACAGTTTGCATACTACTGGCGCCAGACTGACTAGCTGTGTATCTGAGTGACTGAGTTCAGATCCCAGCAATTACTGCCGCCACTCTTAAAGGACCCGCTGCTATTATGCTTTTCTCCTTCCCCTTTTCCCTGTAGGCGAGGTCACAGTGTGCTCACAAAGTTTTCTTTCCTTTGTGCTTTTCCTTCTTGTGCAAGTTATTCTCTTCATTCCTCTTCTTTTTATTGGATAAAATCAGGCTCTCTAAACACAATGAAGTTAAAAAGGAGAGGTTTTTCTTCTGATTCATTTAATCACTAATCAAAAGTTATGGTTAGTCTCTATGGTTGTCGTAACAACTGCTTCATTTAAATCAGACACGCTTTAATAACAGAAACCAATGTGTAGTTTACTTGTGGCTTTATTAGCTTTTTAGTAAGACTTTGAACTAAATGATTTATTTCTGTTTTGCAGACACAAAAATGTAAGAATTGCTCTGAGATGAAACTAAGAATATTTAGATAGTCTTCAGTTAAAGATGTTTGTTTTGAAAGCTTGAGTTACCATGATTCTTTCAGTTTTTTAAAAAGACTCATGACTGTACCTTTGCACAAAATGTGATGTCAGAAAATAATGTTTGGTTATCTTTAAATCGCTGTAAAATGGAACATTAAGTTAATTGACATCTTGAGATGTGCAAAGAAAAGTGTAGACTATGAGTCTAGAGGAACTGTGCACAAGGCGTTTACAGATATTTTACTAACCAGCTTCAACAGCAGAGCCTGATGTTTTCTAGTATTTTCTTTTTTTAAAAAATACATTTGTTCAGTTATTGCTTGTTAAATGTTAGATTGGTTTTCTTTGACCTTAAAACAGTTCATTCGAGTTTGATTGACCTAATGTCTATGATTTCACAGCAGGGATTGAGTATTACCTTTTTAAAAAAAGAAAGAAAAGCATTTCTTCCCTTTGTTTGGTATATTAATATGTCCGTTTTGTGTTACAGAGTCACCCCCACCTCCTTATTCGAGGCTTTCCCCTAATGAAGAACACAAGCCACTGGGTAAGTGACAGACACTCAAATGAGCACTGTGGCACCTGAAGCTTGCTTTCTATTTCATCCTTGCCTGTAGGTGTCCATCTGAATTCTGCGATTAATATTTGATCCTCTGTGTTTTGACCTGTAACCACCTTGTTGTAGAACTATAATAACTAGGTGTGTTATTTTTTTTGATATTTATAATTACAGATATTTGGAGCCAGTAAATTGCAAAGGCGTCTTTTGGGGCTTAGGTTTAACAGGAAGAAACAAGAATAAAGCAATGTGGAGAATGTTAATGGTTGTAATTGGGCAAATTGCATGGTAGCTTTAAGATGAGATGTAGGCCACCATGTGGCATAATGTCAGCATGCCAGCAAGAGCCACCCAGTGTGGGTTGTATGTATTGTGGGCTGCTGGGACTCTGGAGCCTGGCTGCTAGCTGGGGCTGCAAGCCTGAGTACAGCTGAGGTTTCTGGCGGCATTTGGCCAAATGTCATCAGGTAAAGCCTCTTAGTGGAGTTGCCAGATTATCCTCAAAGGGATGACATCCAACATGGTGTTAATTGTTTTGAATTTGTTATGAATAAGAATCGTTTTCTTGGGCTGATTATAAACAAGATTAGCAGTTGCCATAAAGAGGACATTAAAAAAAAAGGCTAATTTCCCTTTTATTCCCCACAGATCTGTCAGACTCCACATTGTCTTACACTGAAACTGAGGCAGCCAGCTCACCAAACATCACACCAGGGGAATTCTCAGGTGGGTGTGTTTATCCAACTGTTTGTGAGTCTCCAAATATGGAGTTTATATCCGAATTGTGTTGAACTGATTTAAGAGCTGAATAATTACCAGCAGTTTATCATCCCAAATCTCAAACAAGGCCCTAAATTTCCCAGAGAATTTGTTATGTTGTCAGTTGTTATTTCATGATTTTAGCCTTTTTTCTGCTGTGCATTTTGTGAGACTAGAGACCGTTTACTTTTTTATTTTCTTTGTTGATGCAGTAAACGTACTGTGTAGTTGTGGTTGATCAAACACTCTCTGCAGCAGTAGTGTAGTTCGCCTTATAGAACAAAGTGAGTATTCTAATCATTTATTTAAGAGCATCAGATACTAAATATTAACTTCAGTTCTTTTTTGGCTTGACTTTGGCTGTATCTGTGAACAGCTCTCTGAAGTAGTAGAACCGGCACAGGAATAATTAACTAGCTTGAATATAGAGTAAAAATGTGACAAAAATATGGTCTTCCACTGTACATGTCATTTGAAAATACTTTATTGAGTACTCAGTTTGATTAAATATAATCTTTATGATGAAATTATCTTTGTGGTTAAGTTTATTTATACACAGATATGAGGCCTTTGCTTTTTCCTTAGGATTGATTGGTTGACTAATCAAGCTCATATGACAGATTTGTCAATGAGAGATGTGGGGTGTCTAACATGTTGATGGGTTTTCAGTGGTTTTCTGTGTCTTTGTACATCTGTCCATGATTAACTGGTTGCATGTCTGTGCATATAGCTTTAAATCAGAATGGTACAATTTATAAATCACAATTTTGCCACAGTAAGAAATAAGAGAGCTTTCATTGCCTTGTTGAGTATTTTGCATCATTCTGTTTTTCTGGCTTTGAAATAGTTAAATTATGTCTGAAAAAAAAGAAAGGGAGGTGCACTCTAATACCATTTTATTGCTCCGCTCTGCATGGGTTTCGAGTGTATAGGGATGAATATGCAAACTCACAAAGGTATTCATATTTTTATATTGCTCTTTATTCCATCTCATTATGGCCATTACTAACAGTCCGTGCTTTAAAGATAAAGGTTTCATTGTGAGCTGTGCAGAGGTTTAGCGGGGTGTGTGCGCTGGCCACAGAGCCGGCCTCCCCTCCTCTGTTTTTCTTTCAGAAATATTTGAGTGGGATCAAACTGTAATAAGATCCAAGCTCACTCAGAAACACACACAAGCACACATAGTTGTGCACATGCATGTGCACAGACACTCACACCTACAGCTCTATCTAGCCTGACTGTAAGTGGGCTGCAGGGAGGGGTGGGTTCAGGGACATAGAGTTGCTCCTGTGAATGGGGCCACACCAAAGGAAGCGAGTAGAAACAGTCCTGTCCTCTGATTTGAAATGAAACACTCCTTTCTCATGGCATGGAGCAAGCATGCCTCCTCCCTCATACTAAGGCCACAGCCAGCATGCACAGTATCATGTGGACGGGGGAATCAGAGCCCTCATTTTTTGAGGGGAACAGCATTTCCTGTTAAAGGGTCTGCCATGGCTCAGGGGCCTGGACACGGAGCAGTTGACATGGCTACCTGGCAGTGAAGTATTCAGTCAGCAAGGGCCCCCTCCTCCCCAGTACACATGCTGTCACCACCTCAGCATGGCCCGGCGACACTCCCTGAGTCAACAAATGAGGGGCTTGTCAGAGCGCGCACCACAATTCCTCAGAGACTGTGGTGAGAAGGGAGGATCTAGACATGCTAGGCTTTGGTTTCTTCCAACTGTGTTGCTGCTTGTACAGGACGGGCCAGATCGCTCTGCATCGGCTGTGTCACACTGAGCTACTTGGGCTTTGGAAAGAGAATGACCAGTGCTTACAGGGTGGTGGCTTTCGATG
>JAQNCA010000028.1:15647902-15664511 GCA_029783725.1 Acanthurus tractus
AAATGAGCATATTACATTCCATCACAAATCATAATACATGCATACAGAAACATATCGAAGGAAACAAAGGAGAGAGCGGATTTTTTTTTCTGTGTCCTTCTCATGTGTAATTCAGGAGTTAAAACACACAAAAGATGTAGGTCGACATTGGCTCGTCAAATCAAACTGAGTAACCTTTTCTCCATGGACGCCGTTCACAATCAGCTTAGAGGGTGGGTGGGAGAGCAAAAAAAAAAAATTTTTTTTAAATGCAGGGCTCCTTCTAGTCTCATTCGAGCAAAGCTGATGCCCTCGTAACGCAGAGGAATCCAGAGAAGGGAAACCGCTGCAGCTTTTAACTGCTCATGGTGCCCACTGGGCTGCTGTGCCGCACCATTTTATTTCCATGTTAAAGCCTGGCTAAACAAAACTGGCTTGTCTTTGTGTTCAGTCATTTTGCTGTGATTTTAATGGGAAAAGGGATATGAATGCCAGTCCAGCCGCGCGCAATGTTTTTCATTATTTTAACAATAGTGTTTATTTCACTGTCTTTGAACTGGGCCTGTATGGGTAACATGAGGGGAAAGTAAATCACTAATTAGATTTAAGTGTTGCTTTCTTTGTTGCAAATATATTTACAAGACAGATTTTGTATAAACTTGGGTTCAGAACTGCATGAATTGTTGCTACGTCCTCAGACTTTTGGCCATGAGGAGGCTTTTTTAACAATAAAACTACAAAAAAAAGTCACTAAAACTTATATTAGTCTAACTCTTTGTAGAATTTTTATGGGCCAGAACATCTTGTTAAAGCAAGTATTCTTGATGCTATCTCTACACTACATTTATATCAGGCTTGGCAGCCTCAGTGCAGTGTAACTTTACATTCAATACTCACCTCTTTGCCAATACAGTTGCAGTAGACAAGACGGCCTCTGGCCAGGAATTGTTGGCTCATCTGCTCAATATTATGGATCAGAAACACAATACCCCCATGCGGTAATTCTTTTATTACTATTTTCTGTTATGGTCACAATACACTGAAAACTTTGTAGCCCTTTTTTTTAGTGTTTGTTCAGGTTAAAGCCCATCAAACAACATGTTGGGTTGCATTAAACTTTCCTGACAAAACCTGGCCCAGAGGACGGCTGTTCAGTCCTCAGACTTGGTGCTTTTGTGGGGTCCCTTGAGAACATAAGCATCCCCAGAGGGCTCCCCAGCCAGTGTTAATAACATGTCTTATTCCTCAAGGGCTGTGCAACATGATCTCCATCTGACATTCCTGGGCTTTTGTTTGTCTCCGTTTCAACTCCTCTCCAGCCCCAACTGCTTTCCTCATCCCGTGCCATCCCATATGAGGCTGTTTAACATCTTAATCTGCTGCTGTCTTTCATCTGGCTCCTGTTAAAGCTTTAACAGAAAGATTGTGAATGCTAACTTCTGTCAGCACCTGGCTGTAAGAGAGCAGGGGAGAGGTGGAGACGGGGAGAGGAACAGACAGCAGAAAGACGGGGAATGAAGGATTTAGAAAAGCAGACAAGAGCAGAGAGAGTACACATTCACTCAGTGATGGAAGGAGTGTTTAGAGCCTTTACTTTAGTGAAAGTACTAATGTGGCAATGTAAAAGTACTCCATTACTAAAGCAAATCTTGAATTTAAATTCATATTCACTTATGTACAGAAATATCAAAAGTTAAATTTCAAATTCTGCAAAGAAAAATGTCTCCATTTAATATGATATGATAATTTTTAACCACTATACATTAGCTTAGTCTAGTGTTTCCCAAGCACCGGGTCCCATCCCTTTAAAGGGCCCCAAGATAAACATGAGGTGTAATGAGATAATTATTATGGCAAGAAAAGAGGAAAATATAAAATTCCACTGTACGATTTTTTTAACTTGTTTTTGTGAAATATTGGATGAATTTTTTTCTCTGTGGACCTTTTTATTTAAATGAAATCATCTGAGGTTGAAGTGGAAATCACTCTCTGGTGTAAGTATGAACAATCCTAAGATACTTGTGTGGACTCACAAGTCAAAATAGCCCCAAACTATTTAACAATACATTATTATTAAAGCTCATTGTGTGTCCTTTATGCAAGATCCTAAGAGGAAAAGTAACTAGTTACTACAGCTGTCAAAAAATGTAGTGGTGTTAAAAAAAATGCAATATTCTGTCTGAACTGTTAAGAAGCAGAGGTGTCATGTAGAGTAAATTATCTCTGCTGCTCTTGCCAGCTTGTTGCTGTGCAGGATGGTGAGGTTCTCACAGATTCCTCTGCAGATTTATGTGAACGCCCATCCCCTCACCTGTGGCAGCAAGCATGAGTGGCGGCAGCCTGTCAGAGCTGAAGGGCCTGATGATGTTCTAACAGCCATTAACATGGCAAACAATTGTTAATAGGAATGAGCCCCCAGCTACAGGAGCCGGGTCAGCATCGGTGCAGACGGCCCAGGTGTAACAGACAACCGTGGATGTTTTTGTTGTTAGGTGAAACAGCACAGCCTTAAATAGAGCAAAACACAGATCAGTTCAGTCTCTGTGCCATCACTGAGCACATCTCCTCTCTCTGCTGGCATTCCTCTAATTGCTTACGTTTTTTTTTCTTTGGCCTGTATGAACAAAATGAAGCAATCCAGGGGAATTAATATAAATGCTGTAATAACTGCCCTCAGGGATGCTCAAAATCAGGATAATAGCAGGCGCCTTGCTAGCAGAAAGAAAAAGAAAATCCTCATTACACTTGCTCCTGCATTCTTCCTGGATGGCCGACATGCTGAAGCTTGTCACGCCTGCTAGGAAAAGTGTAGAGACTCATCTGTGTTGCTGCCGTTCATTCCTCACGTGCCCCAGCACAGGCTGTGATCGAAGAGGGAGACCCTGAATCTGGCTGAATTATGTGTTTGTGAGGGATGTAATGAAATTCATATTTCTTGTAATGTGTTTTATGTCCCGTGGCGCTCTGGTGTGAAAGTTCGGTCCTTCTCCAGGAATCCAAGATGCAGTCTCAAGCTCTCATGTCTCGCTCTCACTCTCGGGTATAGGTTTAAACTGAGGGCAGGGTAAATTTGGTCCTCAGTGTTGGTTTATTATTGCTGGCACACGCATGTTTTTGGGCACAACCAGGCATCTGCTAGTATTTCAGGTCTTTGGCACGACCTCAGTCGGTGAGGTACAGTATCAGGGGATTTCTTCCCTCTGGCGATGATTCCAGTCCAGCCTAAGAGGCCTGTTCACATCTAAAGAGAGGCCCCCCGTGTCAATGTGATCACTGTGTGAGAATCCAAGAGAATAGGCAGGTGGTTGTTGTAGCAGGACAGGCTTACAGAGACGCGCTGGTGGAGGCTGATCCGACTTACTACATGAGGAGTCAAAGAGCTGTTTTATTTTGTTTTGACTGGACAAATATTTGTGAGTCCATTATGAGGTTACACCTACAGACATGGGCTTAGCAGACAGTAGGAGTTTGTTTTCATCCTTTTCATCTTTCCCTCGCCGCTCCCCCTCTTCCCTCCCTACTCTAACTCTCCTTCCCCCCTCAGCTGAGTTTTTAATATCAAAGTGCGCTGTCTGACAGGGGTAAGTCTCAAACAAGGGCCCTTTTGTTGGGTCTCCCTCCAACCGGCCAGGAACGACAAGAACTTGTCAACCCTTGTTTGGTTAGAAAGGAAGATGAAGAGAAGGGAAAACGGTCGGGACAGAATTGGCTCTTCAACAACGCACAAAAGAGATTATTTATGTGTCTGGCAGTGGGTATGAAACTAAATAACTTAATTTCAGCTTATTAAGGAGCAGACATACTGTAGATATGAAAACACTATTCATTTTTCAGATTCCCCATATATTTAATATCATCATGTAATAGGGACACAATCTCTGTCTGTGCCTGTGGGAAAGGGGTAAGACTGTTACGACTTTGCCAGAAAACAGAGCGGCAACTCCAGCCAGGGAAAATATAATACTTCATCAGTTTGACTGGTATTTACACTAATGTCTTGTCATCTGATGCTGAGGCCGTATACTATGTATATCCAGCAATGGTGGAGACCAACCAAGTACAATTACTCAAATCTGTGATTTTCTTTACCTGAGTAATTTCTTTTTATGCCACTTTATAATTTTAATCCATTACACTAAAGCATGTTTTGGTCTGCTTTTTTTCTTTTCAACCATAATTGTTGCTTAATTGCCTAATTTGATTTTAGAAACAAAACACGACTGGCTTAAAAAAAAAAAAACAGGATGCATTATGTTATAATTAAAGGCTCTGCAGCTGTTTTCAGTTATGTGGCTTGTTAGACTGAGGCCTACAGGTGGGAGCTGTGTTTCTGTGAGGTCTCAATAAACTAATAAGTGTCAAAGTCACAGGTTGTTATTTGTCACTTTGGATTGGTTGCCAAGCCTCAAGAGGGCGGGTCTTATATAGTGTGAGCCTGTCTGTGGGAAGACGCCAAGGAGAGAGGTGAGATAAGACATGTTCTCAGGTTGCAAATATATGCATGTATACGCTCATTTTATACTTTATATGTGTTTTAAGGATGTGATTTAAGGATCTGAATACTGGGTCACTGAAATTTAGTAAATCATTGAATATAATCTGCACAGTGTTGTATAAGGTTGAAAAAAAGATAACCACCATCATCATTAGAATTATAAGATAAACATGAAAACATCTTCCACGGAATTGCGTACTCTTATTCCGGAAAAAATCTAAGTACCCTCAGCTGTTGTGACGTACCACAGTATTTTTATTTCCCTGTTTGTGATATGAGCAACCTCATGCTGGCTTTGATGAGTCGCACGACAAAGATCTTCATGCTGATTTCAGGACTGATATTTAGTTTGTTCCCACACTTGTAGAGGATGAAGTCACGGCAGAGAGGGCGATCGTTTCATCTCAGAGATTAAGGATCTGCGTTCTTTTCAGCTTCTTTATCTGATTGTTGACCTGCCAAAGGTCACTATGGCCGTGTCACCACGCCAGAATGCATTGAGTTCAATCTCTGTGAAGTATTTGTTCATGTTAGCGACATGGTACCTGTGACAATCGAGATGTGCTGGATATCAGTGCTATTCTTGCTTGAAACAAACCTTCAAACAAACCAGGATTTGCGCTGAGACAAGATCTCCTTCCTGTGCTATGTGTAAACTCTGTATGACCTCTGTGCACAAAGAACGTCCCTATGAGCTGCAGTTCAGGCTGTAGGTATGAAAATGTACGTTTACAGTGAGCTGTAATGTACACCAGGGGAGAGGGAGAAGGGAGTGCTTGTGGATGGTGGCCAGCTGAGGCCCCAGATGTGCAGCGTTGTTTGGGCCATGTCTTGTGTTGTAAGTGTGTAGTGCAGAGCTGGCTACCGGACACACACTGAGGGATCTGGGCGGCAGATGACAGCTCACTGCTCCCAGCATGAAAGATAAACTGTAGGCTATTAAAGATTTATGAGATGAAAATGTTCCCAAAAAGAAATCCTTGGTTAGAGATGTGCGAGTTTTTTGTTTTTTTAAACATGCAGTTAAACTGTAATGTGAGAAAATTAACAGAGTTTATTTTGATATTAGTAGCATTTCATGTTACCTTTGGTTTTAAATTTGATTATGCCAACTGAAACAGATTCTGCAAAAAAACTCCAATACTGAGTGACATTTTCTACACAATGTTTGCTTGTGAGTAAAATCAAGTTGAACATTGTTGTTCGCTTCCGAAAAAATAAGATTAACAGAGAGTTGGCTTTGGTGCACGGAAATATCATCAATTTCTGGGGCCACCTGCAGGCAGTGGAACAAGGTGTAAACACAACATCAGCATATTATCACCTCGTCAAGTGGTTATGGTGAACCTGTTTGGAAACAGTTTCTTATTTACATATCCAGCAGACACTGAGTAACATTATCATTCATTTAGAGTTTTTCTGATGAATGTGTGTTCACCCTCGTTTAATCTCTGTTTTGGTCTCTGCTAACTCCTGAGGGAAATGTCTGGCTCTTCAGCTGCTAAGTGCTGTTTATCTCCAGTATGACGCTGAGCAGGTTGCATACAGTAAGTTTGTCAGAGCTTTTTAATGAGACCATCTGTTGGCTGCAACCAGAAACAAAGTTTGTGAGAACAGTGAAAGCGAACCAAAACTATAAAGTTGCATGCCAGAAAATGAAAAACCACAAGCTGAATGATAGAAAAACACCAGATAGAGATGAGGAGAGGGTTGATGATAAATCTCTGTGGGTTCATTACTGCAATGTTTGTGCTCAGTTGATAAAGAATATACAGAAGCTTCAAATCTTCAAAACCCTTTTTTTGGTCTCTTGCAGGCATCAGAAACATGATGTTAAAACAACACCGACATCTTATGACCTTTATAATCATCCTCTGACCACTGGATGAATGCAATATTCACTTACACTCCAGCTTTTGAAAGACATCTGTCTGCTAGCTGGTTCACTATGTTCACGAGCTCTTTGCTAACTTTTTCTCCTGATTGGTGCTGAACAGGTAGTTGCGAGCATTTGTTACTGAAAGAAATGAAACTGATAACAGCTGCGTGCTGTGGCCAAAAACAATGCTGAGAGCCTTGAGAGTCAATCACAATTCGGTTTCGGCCCATTGAAGCAAAACACTGGGCACCAAGATGCTAAAATGATAATTCAGTATTCTCTGAGGGTTCATTTATATACCTTGCTCCGCTCTGGTTTAAATGAAAGTAAAATCAAATCATGATAGAGTTTGCTCATGTTTCTGTTCATGTTCCTGCAAAAATAAGGTGATTTTTCTCATCTCTTTGTTGTTGTCCTTCATCTTTTGACATCTTGTGCCTCTGACTTCAACCCTGGTTGTTTGTGTATGCTGTAATATCGTGACTATTACACTGTTCTATTTACCACCTCCTTCACTATTTTCAGGTTTTCCCTTTCCGTCTCCCAGCACGTGAATCTGTGCTGTTGGACTGTTTGTCCTCCTCTTGCTTCGGTTTTTCCATGCAGTCATGGAGATGGCTACCTGTTCCCACACTGACTTGTGAACAGAGAGTTGAGGCAGCAGAGGTAATGCTGTTCTGCCTTCCCACCAACTTGTTTGTTTTCCACCTTACGCTACACACAGAGAATGAAGCATTACTATTTTGGGACACTTAAAGTGGGGAAAATCCTCCACCCAGCAGTTATGCAATGAAATAACATAAAAATGTTCCATATTTCTTTCATGGGCTTTTTAAGAATGGTCAGTGCTGCTCGAAGGCCACGTGTGGAGTCCACGGAAGGTTTGCTGGATGGACACAGAGCTCAGGGAGGGAGTGGAAGTGTTCTGTCATGGTTGAACATGGACGTCTGGTGGTGATTAGAGACCATTTGTTTCTGTCAGAGCACAAAGCTGCAGCCTTCTCTCTGCCTGGTAGATAAATTAGTGGAAGTGAACTGGATAAAAGGAGGCACACTCATCAATGAGATACTTTGACACTGAGACGTTTAGTGATTACCTGCACTGGAATGTTTTTCGGCGATCAGACAGATCAAATTTAAGAAAAATCTCTTTTGCTTGTTTTTCTTCTCTGCATGAGTGTGTGTTCTGCGTTCTCAGATTTTCCATTTGTGTGTCAGGCCCTTGTATCCAAACTTTTTTTAAATTCTACTTCCTTGTTGTTTTCCGCTCTCTCTCTCTCTCTCTCTCTCTCTCTCACACACACACATGTACACACACACGCACACATGCACACATGTACACATGTATGCACTCTCACACATACATAATAAACATACTAGCTGATGACCTGCTAATGCTTGTTCTTTGTCTAAAGAGCAGAGATAAAGACAGAGAGGAAAGTGGCGAGCGGTGCAGTAGAACACCCCCCCTCCCCCCCTCGTCCTCCCCAAGGGGATCGGATGTTCTCAGCCGTTATAAGCAAGCAAAGCTGGCGGCCGGCAGACCGTCTGGCTCCAGAGCAGCCCGGGCACACAGACAATGCCAGACCTTCTGT
This sequence comes from Acanthurus tractus, assembly GCA_029783725.1. Lineage (NCBI taxonomy): Eukaryota > Metazoa > Chordata > Actinopteri > Acanthuriformes > Acanthuridae > Acanthurus > Acanthurus tractus. The sequence continues at coordinate 15,655,851 of JAQNCA010000028.1, forward strand.
CATGAGGTTTGCTTTCACTGAGGTCAGCTAAACAAGCCTGTAGGCCCTAAACACAGCCATGTGCACATGCACTCTTCCATCGTCGCACACATGTGCGCATCTGAACACACTCAAGATAACCTACTTTACTTCCTACCTTAGGCAACAGTGTCAGTCTTTTGTTTGTGTTGTCTGTGTCTGTGTTTGCAGTATCACTCTGTGCTGCAGTCAATCACCTCGCTCTGCTCCTCGAACTCAGAGGCCGGTGTTTGACCTGCACACTGTGCCAACAGCCACATACTTTGCATGCCATAGCATTTTAATTAGAGCATTACTGTACATTATTATGCATATAGCAGTGTGTTGCCAGTAACTGTCAGAGTGAACTATAATAACTGATGTTGCACAGTGTGGCATAAATCATATTGACAGCCAACTGTTGACTAGTAACGATACATGTTTGAAATATTTTTGTCCGTCTTGTTGACACATATGGAGAACACATAACAGTATAATCGAATCCAGTGGTGAGATGCAACTAAGTACGTGTATGTAAGTACTATACTTTAGTACACTTTTTATATACTTATACAGGGGTTTTACCTCATATTTCTACATATTATATAATATCAGCTTTAACTTGCCTCCAGCTAAAACATGAAAAGGTTGCTTACACAGTAAAACATTGACGTCCTCTCTCCTGTTATGTAGAATGTAATCAAATGTCTTTTTTAGCTAATCTAGCAAATTAAATGCCCAATATGCCAATAATTGCCCAAAATCAAGGGTCTTTATCACATTAATGCAAAAACCCTATAAAACATACAATGCTGCCATTCAGTAAAGCAGCTCTGCTCACTGGCCATCATCTCCTTAAACAATCAGAGATTTTAAAGAAACCACTATGTGAACGGTGCAGAAAAGTTTCTATAGTTACGTCATATTCCTATATCAGAACGTACAGTTTTCTCCTAATGAATGAACTCTTTCTAGCTCTTCTCTGACATTTACACTGAGTTGAATTTCAGAAACATAAGACTACATGTTTTTATGGCTGCACTACTCCATCATCTGGGTATATTCTAGATCTTTTGAGCACTGATTTACACATTTCATCCAAATTCTGCACAACAGTTTTGGTATCTGTATTAACTTCTGGATTTCCTCTAACATTGGAAACAAAGTTGCGTGGGTTTGACAAATGTTTAGTTGCACAGAATGTTACGACTGACCCACCTTCTGTCCCCTCCTGTAAGAAAAGCAAGTTTGTTGCAATTGTGTTTTATAGCAGGAGCATGCTCCTCTGTGTCTGAGGGGATACATGGAGGGGAGAGGAGGGCTGCTGGATGGATCTGGCCTTCTGTGTTTGGGGATGCGCCAATCTGCCTGCACTCAGGAGAGCAGAGTAACTTTTGTGAGTGAGTTATTCCAGCTGAGGCGTCTTTGTAGCCTGCTGCAGCTGTTTTTGATTTCACAGTCCATCCCCCTCCTCTCTCCCGGCCAGCATCTCATGCCCCCCGCCCCAACCTCCTTCCATTACCACCCTTAAACGGCGCACTGATACTCGCTCACATTTACTCTCACATGTTAAAATAGCAACATGTACCACAACAGGTGTTTACACTCGCCTGTCTGTCTGCGCAGGTTTCAGAGTGATTTATGAGGGACAACAGGAAATTAAGTGTGACGGATTACATTGTGTTTAAGACACCAGCAAGACCTGCAGAGTGTGCGTTCTTTGTAAGAGGCTGCTGGTCTGCAAATGTGACTCCTCTTATAGATTGAATTGGCCTTTAACATTTATGGATCACTTATAGCATGCTTGCATACGCACAAAAACATGCATTTTTTTAAAAAAAATTCAGTATCAACATGCACTGAAGCATATTCAGCCAAAGATTTTTGTAATGTTAAGGGTCACACTATTGATAAAGGGGAAGTTTTGCAGATTATCTGGATTTGTCAGGGTTGCATCTTTTCTTCTCTTTTGCCTTTAGGGCTGCCACTTTTTTGGCCCTTACCTCTAAATCTGTCATAAGCATTTTGGTGTCATAATGCAACAAAATAGCTTTGTCAATTGCATTAAAAATGCAGAGGTCTCATAATTACCAGTACATTAAATATATAGGCATACACTGCAAAATAGAGACAAAAAGATTTGGCAAAATAGGAACAAACAAATTGAGAGGTCTACAGCACCGTCTCTACAGAAGTAAATAATATGCTCTAAAAAGTTTCCTTTTATCTTCCCTCCCCTTTGGCCTGCTCCCACTCTGCTCTCCGGTCCATCCTTACCTCTTATATCTCATTCTCTTCCTTCTCACCCACCCCTGCTTTTTATCGCTCCCTCTCTCTGAATGAGCTGCCCTTGGATTACTGGGGCTTGTGGAGGTCTATCAGAAACATGTGTGGAGGGCTGGAGGCGGCTGATGGGAAGTCCTTCGTTGAAGCGGCTCACCCTCATTTCTCCCAAAGAGCCCGAGCCAGCGGGGAAGAAAAACTCTCAGCGAGTTCAAAGACAGAAACTTATTGGCTTTTTACAGGATATTATTTTCCACTGAATGGATAAACAGGAAAAAACTTCTCACCCTAAACCGCTCTCTGTAAAATACAGGAGCCAGAAAACTGGATCATTCTCCCCCTTTCGGCTTTGCCTTTAGTCTTTAGTCTGCGCTGGCTTTTAGCCTGTGAGTCTCCTACTTCTCCTGCTCTCTTTCTCTCTCTGACAATCTTATGTGTGTTTGCCTCCACATAATAACATCAGAGACATTACATGAATGTGAGATAATTATGAACACATTAAAACATGCCAGTTTATGTGAGAAAAAAAAGGCAACATGATTAAAATTTCATCATAAATTGTGTGATTGTAACTGCTGATTGTAAATGTCTATCATACTGTGCCATTATGAGACAAAAGTACAAGCAGCAACTGAAGGAAATTACTACTATAATTCACTGTTTTTGGAGATTATGCAAACACATGTTACACTGCCACCTTGTGGACTGCTAGGCATACACTTGCAGTAAGATATAGTTTGCAGTTTCAATTTATTTTATTTTATTTTAAGAACACTTGAAATGTGCAAACATGCACTGAAGCTCTGTGTACCTGGTGTGTTTTCTTTATATGTGTGTTAGCACTGAGCTAAAAATCGGCAGGACTGGGACAAGTACTCCTTTACTTACACCTGAGAGTGTTGTGTTAATGCATATGCAGAACAAAACATTTTGAGATGATCAATACTGATGCATAAGTTCATAGGTAGCATTGTACTATGGTATCCCTTGGAGGTAAGCCTGGTTTATTTACTTTCTTTACAGTTGTGTTAGTTCAGTCCAGTCAGGCCCCTTCCAGTGGATCACAAAATCTGAGGGCAAGAAAATAAAGGCAACACATTCTGGTTTAATCTACATTTTAGGAGTCCTGGTTTAATCTGTGACTATGTATTTTTTTAAACACAGAGTATTAATCTAAAAAAATATCAAGTAACTACAGTGTTAGCGAAAACACAGTGAAGTTAAAAGTACAATATTCATACATAAAATATAGTAAAGTACAGGTAGAAAAGAAAATATTGTGGGAAATATAAATATTTAAGTATATTACGTTATACTGCATGTTAAACAAGCATCATCATAACTGCATGTATATGTGCATTTTGCCATTTGTGCTATAATTGACAGTGTGCAAACAATGAAAGTCACATGCAACAAAGATCAATGGTCTATGGCAACTGTTGTAACCAAATCACTCCATCAGTTCCAGCCTATGTGGTGTGAATTCACCAGTAACTAAAAGTACATTACAAACCCTAAAACAAAGCAAAGGAATGCTGTAGAAACAAGGAAATGTCTTTCCCGTCTCTCTTTTAGCTTCCAAGCAGAGCCGGAGCTGCCTGAGAATGGGCCAGAGAGGGAATGGAAAAATCCACGGCATTTAGGTGAAGCCATGTCATAAAGGCAACACTAATGAGCCGGAGGTTTTAAGAGAGGGAGAGGAGGAGGAGAAGGAGGAGGCGGGAGAAAATGGTTTACATATGGATTTGAAAGAGCACAGGCATCACAGCTATGTTGTGTATTTAATGAAGCAAAATAATCCTGGTGCACATGTCTCTTTCCACTGCTGCTGCTGCTGCTCTACCGCTCCTATTTCACACTCACTTCTGCTTTATCTTTTGTTAAAAGTTTATACACATTTATTCGTTGCAAAAATTAGGTTAGCTAATATTACAGAATAGGAAGATCCTTTGAAGAGGCTTGCATCACAGAAAGGCAACACTGTGCTGGTCATTTTGTTGGCATTATTGTTCTTTTACGTTCCTTTACCATCAATTAGACCATATTCAGCTAAGAACAACATAAAACTTTGCTGCCAGCACTAAAACAAATAATGTGAGATCTATTTTATGTCTCTACTAAACTGCTTCCTTTGCTGAGCAAAGTATGGATTGACCAGAGGCTACAAGAAAATGCATAATAGATATATATAGACAACTGCTGGGGTCTGCACAACAAGGCTGATCTTTCTTCTCCTTCAGCCACATAAAAATAACATCAGTACGATGGTATCTAGCTGACAAACATACCATGTTTTTGGTTGGACTCAAATAAATGGTAGCCTGTTTGGCTTAAAGAATAAATTATAAGACTAATTTTGTCTCGGTTTTGTTCGAAGTGGTATGCGATTTACCAAACCTTTGTTTTGATGTAAAAAAAAATTGATTTCATTACAACATAAACCACATATTGATCTTTAAAAACACATGAATGAAACACCCTCAAAAGAATTATTTAAGATAACAGCTGACATTATTTTGTAAGTCAAAGTAAATTAAAATCTTGAGATTATTGCTTCAGTGGAAAAAGGTTACATATTGTAAGTTTAAGTGTTGTTTTTGTGTAATTGAAATTTTCACTGGCAGCCCCGCAGTGTCATTTTTTCGTACTTGAACTGCTAAATTAAAACAGCAGAAGTGATTGGGTTATGTGTGGGAATTTTCTTTTTTAAAGGCACTTTTTTATGTGACATAATTAAGGCAGTTTGGCCCCTTTCAACTTAATCCCCTTTTATTTTTCACATCTGTGGCTCCCTGTGTGCATCCGCTTTGGAGTCTAAGAAACACCCAAAGCACACACATTGATGAAAGATGTAAAATAAGCAACAGTTGCATCCTTTTATTGAAACCTTGTTGTCAAATCTATTTGTATGAGTTTTATTAATTTATTCAACTACAGCAAAAGCATAAACGTGATACAATCCAGTGTAATTCCTAACATCTACTGGTCTTTTTTTTCTCATGAAGAAACCCTCTCATATAGACTCTCTGACTTAAGTCCAACTACATCACCTGCTCATTTAGTCCCAGTGGTTCAGGCCTGCAGAGAGGCTGCCATGTTCTGACATTACTGACCCTCTGGATGGTGACTAGACAAAATGTTGATGGCTGCAGCAAAGGACAAAGAGGACACAAACATGGTTTACCTAAAAACAACAGCTGAGAGGCAGGACTGGTCTCTCCTGTCATCAGTAAGATCCTGAGGAATGTGTTTATTTACTTCCCTGAAACACGGCATCCTTTAGCTAATGCAGGTCAGTCAGCTCAGAAATGACTGCTTGAAGGTCAGTCAGCAGCTAGTTGGAAGAACTTTACCACAGTAACAGGAAGATGGCTTGAAATTGTAAAAAATGCTAATATGCAATATAATATTAAGTTGTAACAATAAATATCTTACTATGATTTGTTACAAATTTGTGTAAAATAAAACAGCACTTTCTTCTTGAAATGTTTAGACAAATACATGTCTTCATGTTCATATTTAATACTATTTCCTAAAAGATCCAAAAACCATATAAGAGAACACAAAAAAAGTTAAATGCACTAAAAATATTTTCATGCACTATTTATCACCGAATCAATCATTTTACTGACGTAATTTTAATGCTCCTTGGTGTATAATTGAAAAATGTATGTTTAAAAATGTTTTACAAAGATTACAATTGTTAATATACTCACACTAATGAAACCCCATTTTCTGGATACAGTAAGAGAGATCAAAAAGTTTATAATTGCTTGCATACTAATGCTAATGAGAACACATTATAGGGAAACACCAAAAATAGTGATGAGTCCAATAAGAGCTCTCCATAGCCCGCAGCTCTCTGAAATAAGCAAGTTTTAATGTTTAAGTGTAATGCTTAATTATCCATATATGGCCATTTACAAGCCTATTGCCACAGGGCTCCAGCTTCACAACAGTCCCCAATCTAATAGAAGCTAGCATTATTGCATGCAGTCAGAATTATTCACTGCATTACCCACGATTCATAGCATGTATTAACACAAGCAATTTCATGCATATGGATACAGTGGGTCTTAGCAGGGGAGCTCCTGATTGCTCTGAAACTAATTTCACAATCATTAGTTTTGGTGGTGGTGTGAGTGACAGAGTGTATTTACCAGATCTCAGAAAATGACAAGTTCCACAAGCTTCATGGGGGAAATTGCAAAGATGAAAGCCTGATTCGTTTAAGGCTGTTTTTTTAAATCTGCTTTGCAAGATTCAAATTAGTAATAAACCATCAGAATTACCTAATGTCGATCACTGATGACATCAACATAAAATAGAGTCACAGAAGGGTGAGATCCTTTGGTAAATACAGGGCCAAGTGCTTGAGGTTCAGGCCATACAGAAAGCTATTTTAGCCTGGAGGTGAAATTAATGAATCATGGCCAAGTGCTGCATTCCATCCATATGTAGGATGAGGAGATATTTTGCAAAGCCTCTGAATCAACTTAATGCTGTTATGGGCCATTGTTCACAATAAACATGTAAATTGTGTTTATGGAACAGCCTATAAATCAATGGCACTGATTCAAAAATAAATTATAATCACAGTGAGTCCTTACTGTCCTTATAAACGGACACAAATTTAAAAAGATAAAAATAAATACACAGACGAAGAATGTTGTATTGTTTACAAACAAAAAAATGTTTTCATTGTATAAGGCCTTTTTCACATTTCAATTTCTAATTATAAAAAATATACAGGTGTAACTATTAATATTATGAGTGGATGTACTCTCTTTAAGTATCCAAGTAAACCACTGGTGGAAAGTCACTGTGTGTATTTGTTTGAGAATCAGAGTTAATTCGTATTTTAAGGTACTTGTACAAAATGAAGAATTTTATTTAAGCATATTAAATCCTTCTGCCCCACAACATTTCAGAGGGAACTACTTTACCATACTTCAGGTATTTCTAACTCTGCAAATTCTAACATACAACAACTGACAAATAAAATATGATATATTATTGTAGGTTAACACGATAGCTTTCTTGATTTCCAGGGGGGATATTCCAAAGCTAACCATCAGTATAAGTATTTCAAATTAACTCCACCTTTTCCTACTGTGTGACATATGTTTTCTGGTACAAAACATCTAGAGATGAGGATTTTTCTTAAGTCATTTGAAGATATAAGGTATGAATATTATATAAGGTATAATATTCAGTTAAAAGTCAGGATATACAGCAAAATATATTTTTTGCTATAATTCCACAAAAATCGGCTTCTTCGTCATGGTAAATTGACATGTTTTTTGTATGTACAATACTCAATGCTGTAATAATACTTCAGAGCCACTAGGTGGTAACATGATCATGCGTTTTAGCCACTGTACTTAAAATTTAATTGATTGATGTAATAAATGTAACCTGTATGTTACAGATTTTCTTGCAGTTTTGGAAAATATATCAGGATAATATTCTAAACATAATGTAAAATCGGTGCAGAACAACTCTGCTGGACTCATAGGGTCATAGCTCATATTCTTCTGAGGATTTAAGTGTTGACAGAGAGGCAAACTCAGCAACCAGTTGCATTGTTTCTGGTTTAAAAAAACATGTTCTACTGCTTTCAAATGCTGGCAATTGATCGATAAGTTGTCGTTCATTAATTGATTCTTGCTTAATTATAAGCTGCCATAACAGCATATGTAATTGGTAACTTTTATGCTGTAAATAAATGGCTTTTAGTCCCGAAGGTTCACCAACATTTGTAGAAGCTGAGTTGACTGACTCCAAAGCCATAAGTTACAACTTGTCAAAGGTTTCCTTATTAGAAAGCAGTATCACAAGCTAATATCTACACTTTGAAGGATCATAAGCTCCCAAGTTCCTGTGAGAATATGGGGAATCCCAGTGGAGAGGGAGGCGGAGAGAAGGATTCGATAGTGTATCACCTCCATTGGTCAGAAGGCAGCGGAAAAGGATTTAAGGTTGCTTTAGTTCAGGCCAGAGGGAGGGAGAGAGGAGGGAGTTCACCACTGCCCCAGATTTGGAGGTGCCACTGTCTGGGGAGAGATTGATAGCTGCAAGCAACAGATAACAGCTTGCAGTGTGAAGGGAGATTAAAAAATGGGCAGAGATTGTAGGGAGAACCGGTCCCCACCCACTTGGGTCTGTGTTGAACAGCCACGTCTGATTTTAACACACTACAATTAGCTGCTGCAATAACAGGTTTGTGTAGGGTAGTAAAGGTGAGCTACTCAGATTTTTTTTTTTGTCATACAATACTCCTGAAGATATCATTCATCCTACAGAAGAATAGATAGATAGATAGATAGATAGATAGATAGATAGATAGATAGATAGATAGATAGATAGATAGATAGATAG
>JAQNCA010000028.1:15664920-15677261 GCA_029783725.1 Acanthurus tractus
TTGACATGTATTTCATGAGCCCCCCATCTCTCTCTCTCTCTCTCTCTCTCTCTCTCTCTCTCACACACACACACACAAAATCTCTCCACACCAGCTGCCCTGCTTGTGTCCCCTGGTAGTAAAGTGTGCTGGACAGCACTGAAGCAGACTATGAAAGAAAAGGCCTTTTTCAGAGTCAGTATTACTATTGTATGCTTATTTGAGGGTTGCGTTTCACATGTCCTATATCTTGGAAAAATGTCCATTGCCATTTGTTATGTTCATGATAGGATGTGTGAATAATTGTATATTTGTAACATATAATTGTAACATATTGTATCATATCCTACGGTCAAAATATACACATGTACACAAACTAATAATCCACACTAAATAACATGTTTACAACAATTTAGATCCTCCAGTTTCAACAGACTGACAAATGCAGCCATTTTATACTCTTTATTCATATTCATCAATGTGTTACTGCTCTTGTTTAGGTGAACAGAAAATAACCACCTTGTAATCCATAATAGGGCATATTGTCAGTTAAACACAGACCAAGTTACAAACAAACTCCTGTTCAGGGAGTCATGAGGTGGGCACAATGTTATTTTTTAGATGCCACTGCCAAGATAAATATAATATTTATAAAAGAACAAGGAAGTAAGAAGCCCCTCCAAATACTTGCTTAAAAATAGACAGCAGTCATTGATGGAGGTTAAAAATAGAGAAGAGAAAAAAAGAGGCCGGCCCTGGGCAGGGATATTTATAGCACAAGCACACTGTTGTTTACTTGAGGCAGCGGCCAGGGGTACACTTATCAATAACACCACAAAAACCCAACTACCACTGAATTAAGAGTAGCCTCCTTTGTCCAGATCCATCTGAGATGAAATGAATTGAAATCATGTCACTTAAATGATCAGGAGGATCACTTCTAGGAATTTTCGATTCATGGAGACAGTAAAAATGCAAAAGTTGGATCACTTTTCAATTTTGAAATGTGTTTGTTTACATTTTTTTCATTATCTTGCCTCTTAAGTCTGACATTTGGAACCACATAACACTCATAAGTTAGAGTTAACAAGACACAACATTGCAACCAGGGACTTTTTTTTTAAAAAAAAAAAAAAAGAAAAACAATAATCAAAACACAGTGGAATAAACGTGGCTTGTCAGAGAAGATAACAATGTTTAACGTGATAGTGGTAATGGAAAATGTACAAAGATAAGATAAGAATTGAGTCCTACACACTTGTTTAATACAGAAAGAGGACAGACCAGCTGACTGAGGGGCAGGAGGAGGGGCAGCAGCAGCCCGGCTGGTGGAGGAGCAGCTCCTCTCCGACAGTCTGCCAACTTGATGGGAGGGAACCTGCGACGCCAGCCGCTGCTGCCGAGTCCCCGGCAGCGACCAGCCACTCGCTTGTCTGGGAATTTAGCTAGCTCAGCCAACTAGCTGACTAAGTCGTTGTTACAAAGAAACGACAAATTTTGCTGTTAGTCTCGGTGGCGGAATTAAATCATAGTACCGCTGCAAATTATTTATGTTTTAATTTAAATATGTCTATATTACCGTTCACTCCTCCAATCGTGAAGAGGCTTCTTGGCTGGAAGAAGGGAGAGCAGAACGGGCAAGAGGAGAAATGGTGCGAAAAGGCTGTAAAAAGTCTTGTTAAGAAGTTGAAAAAGACGGGACAGTTGGACGAGTTGGAAAAAGCCATCACAACACAGAATGTCAACACGAAATGCATAACCATACCCAGGTACGTTAACGACTCAAATGGAGCTAACTAGGTGCCTCACAGTTAGCTAACGTAATAAGCTAGGCAAGCTAGGGTCGATGACAACTAATGTTAGCGAAGTAGCTTGCTAGTTAGCCTGAGCTAATATTAGCTGCACAGTGCTTTGTAAGTGAAGCCGTTTTCTTTTTTAACCTATTACCGTTAGCTTTCACAGGTTACTGTTTAAATTTGTTGATTAAGATATGAACGTCTGGTGTTATCTAATTGGTGTAATTGCAATGATAGTTAGCTGTAGCTGCTACAGTCAAAAAAAATACTTCATAGTAAAGCTAGCATTTGCTGACCAAAACCAATTTAACCTGCTTTTCAGCTTATTTTTCATATTTCGTTGTGTACACATAATAGCCAAACGACACAGTTTTAGTCTGAAATACCAGCACATTATTAACTGTGAGGAATTTGAGTTAGTGTCACTGTTCCTGTAAGAAGCCGTTATGCGCCTCTGTCCTTCAGCTCATACATTTAAGTACATTATGTCATTTTTCCATTGTGAGTTTGCACGACTACTGTGACAGGTAAAAACGATAACCTGTAATTACAACTGAAACCGTAGGAATGTGACATTCAGTTCTTGTCAGTTATTATCAAATACCTAAGCAAGTTTTTTGTTTAAAGTCCAAGCAAGTTTCACCGGCTGACATGGTAACTGTGAAACACCTACTGCTGCATAAAAACAAGTATGTCCACAGTTCACACGTGCGACGAGCTGGAGAAGGGGCGGTTTGGCGAAGCAGATTTCTGACTCACAGAGGATGTTTAGACTGGTGTGTGTGTGTGTGTGTGTGTGTGTGTGTGTGTGTGTGTGTGTGTGTGTGTGTGTGTGTGTACTATTTGAAAGTTGGAATAAGGGCTGGGTTTTGGGACAGCGATCTTTTCTTAAACCAGCTCATTGTTTGCTGGCATGTTAGGTTTTTGTTTTTTGGTAAGATACAAGACTGCTGCACACAAACTGTTTTCTCAGTGGTCTGAATGAGTCACACATGTTTATCATATGTTTTTGTTGGGTTAGAAAATGAATCTAAATATATGACAGTAATGATAATATCACACTAAATAATTTGGAATATGTCATAAAAAATGGGAACTTAATGCTTGCACAATTTCCTCACTGTGACTTACTGCTGAAGTTGGCACAATTACTCTTCATTTAAAACAGACTTTTTTGTCTGTTCTCTCTTTATTCCTACATAAGATAAACAAGACAGGCACACATGTTGGCCCTGCTGATGAGGGGTCATTTCTTAAATTTTTAAGTCTCTGTCAAGGTTTTTGAAGGAATATTCAATCCGGCAGCTTGTAGGCCTATTTGATAAAAACAGGCAAACAAACAAACAAAACCTGGGAATCCTTCATCTTGGTGTGTCATCTAAGCTTTTTTCAGTTCTTAGGAATGTGCTCTGGGCTCCAAGTAGGGTGTGGGCAACTGTTTGAAATGTGGTTCAATCTCTGTGAGTGCAAAAACGGTGGATTTGAAGAACCTATCTTGATATCTATTGGAAGCACAGGGAGGTAGTGATTCTGTACTACACAAGTTCCACTTTCTGCTGAACTTTCATCACCTCCTCTAATGTGGCTTAGGGAGAAAGGGATTGTCGGCATTTAAAGAGGTCAAATGCAGGTCTGTGCTTGCAACTGGACCAGACTCACTCAACTGACACGAAATTATTTGGTACTACAACATGTGCCTTTATGTTAACTGAGAGCAGTCAGTTTTTTTGTGTCATGTAGTTATTTGGTTTTGGTTCATATTAACAGATAGGATTGAAAACAGTTGTTTTATGAAGGGACTTTTTTCTCTCTTGAAAAATGGCATCAGCAAGATGTCAGGACTGGAGGGGAGGGAGAAAAAGGTATTGTTTCAAAGATTTTTGTCTAAAATCAAACTGAGGACATTGCAGTCAGAGCTTGTCGTATGTATCTTAGCTGCTAGGCAGCTTGATTCCCCAAGTGGTTTTAATCATTCATCATATGTTTCTTAATTTGCAGGCAATGGGCAGTCCACATTTTCTTACAATGTAACATCATTAACTGGAAGAGGTTTCTCTCCCACTCAGGAATTTCACAGGATAAGAGGGGCTGAATTGTTTTGAGAAGCCTGTGAGTCCCTGGTTAGCTGCTGTACAGTTGTTGTTTCTTCTGTTTGATAATAAAGTAGCCGTTGTCCAGCTGGGTGTCACAGCACTTGTCATGTCATAGTGCTTAATCAGAGAGACAAGACATAGCCAAGGCCAATCTAGGCAGAACCATGGGGTGCTGACCTCAGTTGACCCAAGAAAAACCCTCTGTGCAGGAGGTAGTGCTGGAAGATGAGTCTGAAGCCATCTCTTTTGCTGTGGTCACAGATGTGGTCTGAAATCCTTAATTGAATAGTTTAAATTGCACACATTGTTGGTGGTGGTATGTGTTGTTTTAGGAAGATTTTTCCAACTATCTTTGTATCACTGCACAAACTTGACTGGAACTGTGTGTCTTGGCCCCCATTTTGGTCATTATATGCTTGAGTATGATATGTCTTATTTGAAATTCTGAATTTTTTTTTCCAATTCTGCTGTTTATTTGAGATAAAATATATAAGTAGTTCAGATTGTATCTATTGCTGGATTTGGCTGTTAATTGTGATGGATGAGAGTACAAAATGTGGAAAATGTAGAATTTTAACTCATGAACCACTACCGAGAGCTATCAGGCATCACATGCCAGGACCAACAAGACTAAGGACTAGTCTTAATGTCTACAGCATCTTACTCTGCAAATATACAATTATGTTATTTAAAAAAAGATATATATTTAACCTCTAAACCTGTAATTTTTGAGTTTCTGTTACTCTAAAACATTAGGCTAATCCTAATGTTGCCTTGAGTATTTCTAGATTTTGTCAAATATTTAGACTCTTCATCAGCACACACTAAAAATATGCAGTTCTTAGAAAATCTAATACTGTATGTTGCTTCAGTGGTTACCTTGAAACTTGCACCAAAGCAGCTTTTTGTCCTAAGCCCCAAGTTTTCTGTGACATACTAAGCAGAAGGCCAAGCCATAGTAAAGAATAAGAACCATATGTTTCTTGTCTGATGACTCAACAATGAGGTGGACTGTTGTTGAGTTCAGCTGGAAAAAGGCCATCACCACACTGGCTAGTGCTGCTGATGAGGGACTGGTTGGCAAAATTACTGCCTTTCATACCTTGAGTATTTTAATATACTAAATGAAAAAGTAAACATTGCATAAGCAGTTTTGTTAAAAAAAAAAAAAAAAATTGAACTGGTTTCAAATGTTAGGAGTTCTGCGCTCAGTTAAGAGAACTGGGAATAATATTAAAGGTTGTACCTTATAATTCAGAAAATGATTTTAATCATAGTGAGGGCCTAGAGCAAAGCAACATACTAAATGATTGCATTTAATCTGTATGTGCCACTACAGTCTTTTTGGTGGTGTATTTCAGATCTTTAGACGGGCGTCTTCAGGTCTCCCACAGAAAAGGTCTTCCTCATGTAATCTACTGTCGCTTGTGGCGCTGGCCTGACCTGCAGTCCCACCATGAGCTGAGGGCTGTCGACCACTGTGAGTTTGCCTTCCACACGAAGAAGGATGAAGTTTGCGTCAACCCTTACCACTACCAGAGGGTGGAGACTCCAAGTGGGTGCAGTTAATTCCTTGATGAGCCAAATTACTGTTTTTAATATAATGCTTTTTTTGCCATACAGAATACATGAGTGAACTGGTCCTTAATGAATGTGTCTACTTTTCTCCAGTTTTGCCTCCTGTCTTAGTGCCACGACATACAGATATCCCTGCAGAGTTTCCACCATTGGATGACTATAGTCCATCCATCCCTGAGAACACCAACTTCCCTGCTGGCATTGAGCCCCAGAGTAACTATATCCCTGGTAAGAAATACAGCACCATTATTTCTGTGCACAGAACTTATTCTCATTGATCTAATGAGAATTTTCATAAATTATTAATTAGCATGTGCATAATTTGGAGAAGACTGTGGAAAAATGGTTGTATGCCTAAATGCAGTGTTACATTTAACACTGGTTATTGTAGAAGAATTTAAAACAATAGGGAACTTGACTGTAAGCAAAAAACTTGGTAAGTAAATGCTGGTTGCAATGATATTTTTGCCTCAAATGTCCAAGGTTGACCTACCATTTACAGAAAAAAACAACAACAAAAAACCCCACAAAACATTAATTAAATTACCAAAAATTGTTTCAGCAATTAAAAACTTATCAAACCATTGCTATGGCTATGTTTTTATCAGGAGTGTTTACTTTATCTTTATCTTTTTTATGTTACAGAAACTCCTCCACCAGGATATCTGAGTGAGGATGGTGAGACAAATGATCACCAGCTCAACCACAGTATGGACACAGGTGAGTCACATGACCGTGCACACAGTTCAAGCTCATACTGTTTCAATTATTCCTTATTGGGATCATGAACCAGTTCTCTATTACTGCTCTATTTTAGGTTCACCCAGCCTGTCGCCCAATCCTGTGTCACCCGCAAACAGTAATCTTGGTAAGTAAAAGCTGGTCAGCTCTCCTTACAAAGCAAATCATTTGTCATTTTCACATATCACAAAATGTTAGCCAACTTGAAAATTGTGTTTTTAATCAAATATGTAGAAATATGACACAGTAGTTCTCCTCCTTCTGAAGTATCCAAACCTGGAGGCTAGCAGCTCCATTAAAGTTAATTGTATTTTAATTATTTTTCTTTTTGTGCCTCTTTAATATTAGTTTATTTGGAGATTCAGGTTTTAAAATGTCTGTCTTCACCACAGCATTGACGTAAATTGTCAAATGCTGCAGTGTTTGTTGGTCAGCCAATCTCGTTTGTAACAGCTGAGAGTACTTGTACATGTGAGAGATAGATGAGCAAAATATACAGGAGCAGTGAACTACGTCTGGGAGGCATAGCCTCAGGGCAGTAACAGAGTAAATATGGTATGAATGGACTTTTTGTGTATAGTCTGTTCTTGTTTGTGGAAAAGCCTGCATTAGAAAGCTCAAGGTAATGCAATAATAACAATATCTGGTTGCCAGGTTATTCTATCCATGTCGAAAGTCACCAGGAGGTCATTGTTGAAAAACTAAATTAGGATGTCATGTCTTGCTCATTCCTTGCTGGGGTGAAAAGGATCGTGGGAAAGAGCACTTGAAGAAAACTCAAAGGGAAACTTTATCAGCAGAGTGCATCTTTACAATCAAATGCTTGTTTGACTGCAAAGCAGTTTACGTGTTCTAATGAATTTAATTCCAGCAAGTGGGGCTTGTATTTCACTTAACGTCTCTCCATCCAAACCTCACCCTCTGCTCACACAGACTTACAACCTGTGACGTACTGCGAGTCTGCCTTCTGGTGCTCCATCTCCTACTATGAGCTGAACCAACGTGTGGGAGAGACCTTCCATGCCTCCCAGCCCTCCCTCACGGTAGATGGATTCACGGACCCCTCCAACTCTGAACGCTTCTGTCTGGGCTTGCTGTCCAACGTCAACCGCAACTCAGCAGTGGAGCTCACCCGCAGACACATAGGTACTTATTTTATTTCAGAGGGATGCATAAACTTTGATCTAATTTGCCTTCCATATTTGGGCTTGACATAATCAGCAGGTAGCTGTTAGCTGAGTGAAAATCTCTCTCTTTTCTCTCTAGGACGGGGCGTGAGGTTGTACTACATTGGGGGAGAGGTGTTTGCAGAGTGTCTCAGTGACAGTGCCATTTTTGTCCAGAGTCCCAATTGCAACCAGCGCTATGGCTGGCATCCTGCTACAGTCTGCAAAATACCACCAGGTTAGCTTGAGAGGATGCGCAAAGAAATATAAAGCCATCTGAGGCAGTATAACATGACCTATCAACACTGACATCATTTTTGTTCTCCTTGCAAATTAGTCTAATAACAATGTTTTAATTTGCAGGCTGCAATCTGAAGATCTTCAACAACCAGGAGTTTGCTGCTCTGCTTGCCCAGTCAGTTAACCAGGGCTTTGAGGCTGTCTACCAGCTCACCAGGATGTGTACCATTCGCATGAGCTTTGTCAAGGGTTGGGGAGCTGAGTACAGGTAAATAAATATATCTTAAACAAATTAAGATTCCTAATACAGTTATATGAATGAATTACATTTGTTTCGGACACTTATTATCTTTAACCAAACATGGTAACATGTTACAAATTAATAATGATGACATAATTAAGGGTTTAAGACATTGCAGATGTCAAACAGTGCCAGAATAAGTTGCTTAGACAAATATGTAAAGTGTTGTATGTTAAAGTTGCCACAGATCGAGGCCTAACAGTATTTCTTTTTTACATGACTTTATAAACTGCAAACTGCAACAACAAAATTGACTGGCAGCCTTTAAACTTAGAGCGAAGACCAAAAAAAAATTAAAAATTAACATTTTATCCTATGTCACATTCCCTCTTTTTATTTCTCCTCTCATATGGTGTTATGTGGTGAGTGAATTTAGGGGGGCCATCAGGTCTAAAAAATTCCCAGAGTGCTAGAAGGGGGTAGAGAATTGAAGAGAGTCTCTGTGAACCTGCCATTCTCTGTTCAGGCCTGTTTTGTTGGAAATATCACTCTTTGGACAAAAACTGCATGTAAAGCCATTCATAGCCAGGGCCTGACACACTGTGTACCTTCTCATTCTCACTTCTTGGTGTTTACGTAAAAAGTTCTTCCATAGTTAAGTGTTCAATTAGATACTCCTATGTAAGCCTTTCAAAGTGTAATAAATTAACTGCTGTTGTCTATGCTCTTTTTTGTCCCAGCCTCTTTAGAATTATCAGTAAACAAAATTTATGAGTGCATTGGTTTCAAGAGTTCATCACTCACATTTGGGACCTAAATGTTTCATTAAGCTGTATGCTGCAAACTTAAAAGGGAAAATGTGACAGGGCCTTGATATTAATGCTCAGGATAATTAAATTTAATTTTAGGGGTGAAAAATTAAGGAGTGTGTGCACAGACAGTAGCAGACTTGGAAGGGAAAAAGACGCTGGTTGGGGGAGGGTGCAGCTTTGAGTCGGCAAGAGAGGGTTGAGTAACGTAGAAAGAATGCAGGGGACATGGAGTGGGAGGTGAACACATTTCAGACACCCTTTGCAAGGGGGATTCCCACTGGACTATGAGTGGCCCGTGTTAAATTTCTGGCACCAAACACCTAGGAGAAAAACATGTCTAATAGAAGCTTGAGAGATTGTAGGAAAAACCTGTATAGGTCTGTATTGTGCCAATTTAAATTAAATTGAACTTAGAAAATGACTATTGAGTAAACCTTCTCTTTGCATTGGCTATAGTGATGCCACATTAACAATAATGTGTGACAGTGATTTTTAAATGTATGGTACCATGATGTAGTATTAAAAGCTATCAGTGATGTAAAACTGTTACCCCTCCTTCCCTGTGTCTTGCAGACGTCAGACAGTGACCAGCACCCCCTGCTGGATAGAGCTGCATCTCAATGGCCCCTTGCAGTGGCTGGACAAGGTCCTCACACAGATGGGCTCTCCCAGCATCCACTGCTCCAGTGTGTCCTAGAAGCAGCACATGCTTTCCCAAAAATCCTCCTTATCATCCACACACGGATACACAAATCACATAGGAAAAATTCAAGCATCTATCGGTGATTATAAGGAAAGATGTCATTAAATCAACAAATCACTCTTCTCCATCACTGTCTCTAACATTTCACCTCATCTGTAGCACTTTCTTTAGTACCATTTAATGTCCCCATTTGATGGTAATTGTAGGACGTGTATGTTGTTTTGCTCTCATGTGTTCAACGAGCAGCCACAGGGTATTTGCAATAGGTTTCAAAAGACTAACCACATCATCTTCATTATTCATTCAGATATCATGTCTGTGCCCAGTGTTGAAATTTTTTTATAAAGGAGATTGAAATATTTGTCTACGAAGTCAAAATTATGGTACAGTTTCACCTCTGTCACCTTTTACATCGTTTCAAAAGCATTTTTGATTCTATGAATTAGTTGAAATAATAGATTCACTATCATCATTGGTGTTTCAGTGTCCCAGTACCATTTTGTAATTGCTAAATTGGGAAGCTTATTTATTTATTAAACAATAGAGTAACATGAAAAATGTAATGATAAACAGTGATTAAATAGAATATATTTAATGAATATTTAAGTACAAGGTACTTTGCCCATAATAAGTTATCTGTATTTGTTAAAGTGTCAATTATGTGATCAATCATGTAATTGGTATTTTATCTGTTTTAATCAAATTAGACATTGGCACCATTGTTTCTTGAAAAGAACCCTTGTATGAAAACTATTTTGCTCAGTGAAAGAGATATTTTATAAGTTATTTTTGCATACTGTCCTGCATGAGAATATATTTTTTTTAAATGCCACAATATGATTGTACATAAATATTTATAGCTTGTGATTTCTTGTAGTCATGCATTGCTTGAAACAGTGGACCTGACTGACCTCTGGCATGAGTAGATTCACAAAAGGACTTTGCTATAATGACCCAAAACTTGAGCTGCTTGAATGCAGGCTTTCCTAACCTGGTACCTAAGTGTGACAAACAGGACTATTGTGCCAGCTACTGATGGTTCATAATAGGGATATAGAGTGTAAAATACAGTATGAGTGACTGTAGTGGACAGAATGAATTTAGGCAGCGTGTGACTTCAGTGTGAAGGGTACTCACTCGCAGAAACCATGGTTGTGGTGACAACTAAATGCAGGTCTTTTCACATATAAACTGTTAGCCAATAGTACACTATGCTCCTTGTGGGTACATGATGCACTTCCAACTTACTGTGTTGATCAGTGTAAAGCTTAAGTTCTAGTGGTAGTTTGCTCGTTCAGTAAATACTGTATATTACATGTACATTGCTACAATATTAGCATGTGTAATATGCTTGCCGTCTTTGGTCACTGTCTATGAAGCCACCATGTTTATCCTGCACTTACTTACAGTACAAAAGTCTGAATCACCATGTAATCTGTTTGAAAGTTACATGATGCTAAACTGAAATACTGTTTACTACAGTGTATAAGGTAGTTGGTAGATCTGTATCAGTACTTGTGTTCCTTGATATTTTTAGTTGGTTTTCTTTTCCAAGTCTTATGTACATGTTTATTTTCATGAAGCCTAATATTTGTTCTCAAATGACCATTGTTTTGTTATCTGTGAAAATTTAATAAATTGCAACTGAGTAAAAAGAATTTCATATAAATATTTTTTAAACCATGATATATTAATACAGAGCAACTCTTGTTCATTACTGCACTTCAAAATTACTATACTTAAACAAATGCTACCATTATACTGTCAAAATTGAGTATTCAGCCTAGGCGCAATTTTTTAAGATGTAATTCTAGAACTTTGCATGATGGGAAATTGTGAAAGGCATGTACAAATGTGGACAACAAAGTGTTGAATGAAGCACAGTGACTAAACTGTACATTTTATTTTTTGTACTCCATTTAAACACAGGTTTTCCCATTTTACTTAATGAGAAAGATTTGAGCTGTTTGTAACATGTATTAAAACATTCTTGTGTAGAATAAATATGCCACAATCACACCTATGAGGAGAAAATTTAAAATCTCAAGTCTTTATGTTGATTCAACAGAATGTGCAATAAACATCTTACAACTTGTCTGAAAATAAGGCACATAATGTCACTTGAAAATATATGTGACAACTGTACCGAAAGGACATATACATAAATCAAAGTGAACATAATTTTGTTTTTCCATATGCAACACTATTATGTATTGAGGCTCTGGGCTTAACACCTAGCAAGGGACCCAGGGGAGGAGACTGAGGGTCGGTCAGTTGGGTCTCTTCTCATCTTACTCAAGATATTCAACTGACTTTTACTATACACCAGCATTGTGATCATTTAATGTCATTTAAGGAATCAAAGGTTTCTTAATATCACTATGCCTACAGTTCAGTCTGTAAGCATCTCCACTTTCCAGGTGCAAGAAGCAGGTCAAAGGGCGCTGGATCTTGTGGGAGCCCCAGGACAGGAGGAGGATCAGGAGAAAGGAGACAGTCACAGGAAGTTACTTTTAGCTTTCTTCACCCGATGATAATCCATCTATCTCATCATCATCACCACCAATGGCCATCCAAAACGCTTTTGCTACCTGGAAAGCAAATTTATTGGAAATATTTAATATGGGCTAATACATGTTTACTGACAAAATGTACTGAGCAACCATGGATTCACACTGAAATGTAACTACTGAAATGCTCTACTGCCCCATATTTTGGATAACACTAATGATATTATTTGCAACATTTATTTGTCTTATTGTCTTAAGGCAATGACTGACAAGTTTGTGAAGATGCTTTGCTAGTTTGTGGAGCGCTGTTCAAAACAATTTTATCATTAATAATTAATTTTATTTATAACCAGGATGCACAGGAAGGTCTTTGTCTCGGTATCTGAAATCAGTCCAGAATTCAGCTTCTTACCTTCTCTGCATGGACCTTTCTCTGCTCATGAGGTAATGAGGAAGCTTTGTCTAATAGATGAAAGACAGGA
>JAQNCA010000028.1:15677361-15694730 GCA_029783725.1 Acanthurus tractus
TTCTTACCTTCTCTGCATGGACCTTTCTCTGCTCATGAGGTAATGAGGAAGCTTTGTCTAATAGATGAAAGACAGGAATAACAAAAACATCATAAATTACATTAAATGCACAAATATTTGAACTCCACTCCGACAATGACAATAAGACACTACAAAAAGTCAAATCCTTCATATCTAAAAAAAAAAGGGCCAATAGAGGCCATGACCTTTGTTTTTAATCTACATATTACCTTTCATCTCTTTTAATTTGGTAAAGAGGCGTTCAAAGTTATCCACATCTGCATCCCCAGCTGTGAGATTTGCGAGTTCCTGAATGTCCAAATCTGTCATTGCATCTGTGAGAATCAACACAAGTGAAGGACATTAAAAAAAAAAAAAATCATACACATTTTTGGCACTTTGAGCACCACAAGCCAGTGATATCTGGTTCCTTTGCATTTTATGAAGGGCAGACATTTCTAAAACTCAGCAACTCACATCCAAACACTCTAGTTAAACAATCTAGATATATATATAGCACAACAGTTGAAAGAAAAAACAAAGTATTTTTGTTTTATGGTTGAACTATTCCTTTAATAACTTCACAAGTAATGTCAGGTCATTTTCAGTCATCAAGATATTTGGGTAAACATACTGAAGAAAATGTGCAGTCAGGATAAACATCAGTAGTGAAAACAGATTTCATCAGGAGTCGTTCACTTACCAACAACTGCATCTCCTTGTGCGTCTGTGCTTGTATTACTCTCTGCACGATTAGGTTCTTCACTATCAAGTGAGCCCTCTACTGGTAAACTGGAAGACTGGCACAGGAAAAGAGCTAGGTTTAGTATGCCCCTCTTTAAAAAGTGACAGACAAAAATTACCTTTTAATTAAAAAAGGATTGGTATACAATAGAAAGAAGTAAGACCACATTAAAAGACAATTTCAATTATTATAATGTAAAAGGCATGTTCAAAATTGACACTGACTGGAGGATCCTGACAATTGTGTGGGATTGTGGGATTGTTGTGTCTGGAGGCCACCAAACTACTTATCAGACCAAAGCCCTGATTGTGCCCTGTCAAACAGAGATATGAACAGTCACATACCATGCATACACAGAGGCAAATTAATTAGACAGAGGAAAGTGCATCAGTAATTGTCTAGGTGTCATCTCACCATCTTTCATCTCCACACTGGACCACACATTGGCATTGAGAGCCTGGACAATTCTCTTTACTCCTGTGGATTCTGGAAAGTCATCTGATAAAGGCAACAAATGAGTGTCAGTGAAAATTAAAAAAAAACAAACAATAACAATACAAATATGAATATGCATGGTGTCACATTCATTTCTGTTTGTAAAATTTACCATCCTCATCTGGCAACTCCTGTGGATTGAGCTCCACTAATTCAAAGGCATGGGCCAAACACCACTGTTGTGCTTCATGTCTGGTGACCCCTAGAATATAAATTAAATCTTAAATACCATATTGTACCTTGCATAATTGTATTCCAGTATGTTCTGCTTTCAAACAGACCTGAAGAACTAACCGTTTTCACAGACTCTGTCACACACCAGAATGAGCACTTCTGGAGCAAGATCCTCCACTACTGATATCCAAGGATGCAGCTTTTCCAGACCATCCTTCTGCAAACACAATCCACACATAAATGTTGCACATATATCCCGGTACATACTGCTGAGATTTTCAAGCCATACCGCTAGTTATTATGACACATACCAGTGTGCTGTCGTAATAAGCGATGAAAGCCTGCATGGACTGAGCAATCTCTGAGGACATTTGAAAAGTGCTTGGTACAACGCATAGCCTGACATCCGCTGTGTAATATTTGTTGTTGATGGTCCATGGATACCAGACTACTGATTGTTCTCTCTTGATCGGCTCAGGCAAAATCGAAGAGCCGAGGATTTCTGAGGAAAAAACGCATTTGTTATAAATCACACAAATAGAAACATGACGTTAAGCAAAGTTGCTTAGCTGCTTTTACTAAGACCGATAAAAATATGAATGCAACCTCCCGCAGCCTTAACAATGCTGTTTATGTAACAGCTTCACAAACAGAAAACAACTGACTAGCCCGACAACCAGAAACAAACGGGTAATTAACCCGTACTAGCATCAGACAGGCGCTAACAAATGTTATCTGTTGTGCTAAATTAGCTTTGCTTACCGTTAGCCTGTTTGCAAAACCATGCACGTTATTGATAAACTTACGTTTTATCAGCTCCTCTTCTTTGAAACCACTGTCACAGCTTGTGATGAGTACACATGGAATACTAATGTCTGTATTTTCCTCTGAGGCTGACATTTCTTACTTATTTTCTAGACAGGAATCTCCAGTTGCAAGCTTAGCGTGACGTTAACCAGCTTGGTTAACCCCTCAACTCTGACTGAGCCACTGCAGTTATTTCTTCCGGTGCAATGTTACTTTAAAGGACAGGGCTTCCAGTTTACTTTACTCCAGTTTACTAACGCCTATTGGTGCATTTTTGTGCCCTGCTGTCACATTGTGTATTCTTACTTAAGGTAGTGAAAATATTATTTGCATTCATATTAAAAACACTTCCTTTATTGCCGCATTTTAGAGATCGTGTATTGTTATGCCCTAAATTTGCCTTTCAGGCAAAACACCACCGACGAAAGCGCTACCACGATGGTCATATTTAAATATTCATTATGTAGGTTTACATATATATAATTAACTTTAGATTATGCCGACTCTTAGTTTAGACTCTTAGTTGCCAATTCTAACTGCCTGAGAGTCTGTGTTCAGGGCAAAATCACACTAACTCCTCTCCAAACGTCATCTCGTTGTTGTCATATGGTTGGTATAGTTACGTATAATCGTTCAAGTTTTCATTGACAAGTAAATCCGCTAAACGGCTTGGTAACAGTTGTTAATGTTGACTTTTATTTGTCTTCATCGAGATATCGTAACATATGGAGTTTAATTTACTTTTAATTTAAAAATGTCCACAACGTCGAGAAATGAGGAAAAGTTTGGGGCAATTTTAGTTCAGGTAATTTTGTCAAGCCACCTTACCTGAGCAAAGACAGTAGCTAACTCTACTTGCTTTTCTCGAGAACAGCTAGCGTTCAGCTCGTTTGTCTTTTAGGCTTGTTAGCTAGCTACTTTTGAGACTGGCTTAAGTTAACGTTAATTTAGATAAATTTTAAACAAAAAGCAGACAATACTGCAAGTTTAACTGTCAACATTTCTTATTCGTTTTAAACCTGTAACGTTACAAGGATAGTTAGATAAACTATATATATTGAAGAACAAGGGCCAAGCAAACAGTTTAATCAAAGGTTACATTTATAACAAGGACAAAAACAAATCCTTTCGGTACTTCCACAGGCGGCGTTGAACTTTTTGTAAGCAGAAATACAAAAACGTCCAGCTACGACCACTTTAGTATGCAGTTAAAGGGTTTCAGCCTGTCAGAAAAAAAGCTAAAAACAACTTCTGTATTTAGGCCATTATCCACTGTAGCCTATGTACATTACAGAACTTTATATTGTAGGTTCAAGATGACCTGAGAAAGCTCAGATGTAGTCTTGAGAAAATCACAACCAGTGAGGGAGGAAAAACCCTGGACGTCCAGACCTTGACCACCTCCATTCGCAAATCAGAGAGTAGAATCAGGGTAAAGATGCTTTATTTAAAATAAGCACATATGACAAAAATATTAAATATACACAAAGGCAAATGTATCTGAATTAAAAACAGACAGCTTCTATGTTCTTTAATTGTATGTAGCAACATGTAGAGGATTATCTGAGAACAGTGAATCGGCAGCTTCTGGTTCTCCCATGCATTGAAGAATACCAAAGGAAGACAACACAGATTCCTAAATGGTAAGTAAATTTGGGGACACATTCCTTCCCCATCTCACAGTTAGAAGTCCAAAGAAACATATTGAAATGCTTATACACAGGCAACCTGCTATAGAGAGTATCACAGATGTGTGTCCAAAAAGAGAAGACCTGCCAGGAGCTTCACCAGGGGAAAAGGTAAATAATCATTATGTACGTGAACAAATTATCATTTTTTACTCAGTAATATTAATTACAAGCTACAACATTTACTGCAAGTTTAGAATTTGAAGCACTCTATTGTATTACATTACAAGACAGGCAAGACAAAATCAGACTAGATTTGATAGAGCTGCACATGAGACAAAGGAAACAGTAATACTTTTCTGATTAACAGAAATATGTATCCGTTAAAATCTTTAATATTGCTTTACTGTTTCTACCCTACATTCTATAATTTAATTAATTTTTAAAAAATTATCTTCCTCATTCAGCACAAGGCAGCGTTGGCTATGCGTTTGCTGTGTAACCCTGCACACCCAAACCACAGAGCCCTTCTACACCAGAAATTTGGGATATCACTCCCCGATGTCCACAAGAGGAGCACAAATGTAGTGAGTAATCTGGTTATGAATGTAGTTAAATAAATGCATGCATGTGTAAAAGTACTGTCAGAGTACCTAACAGTTTGGGGTCACCAGTATCAACTTTTGTCATTTGTATTGATACTAGAATATATACTATGATTTTTATAGCAAATCTATGATGTACTGTGCACTCCAGAAGGGTTTAAAGTAACCCCTATGAATTGAAAATACTACATGACTCAGATCTGCCCTGGGGCCTTGCAGTCCAGTTGACTCTTTTCCTACCATAATTATGTGTTGCAATTTCTTAAAAGATTCACCAGTCTACATGGCTATCATGGAGTAGATGACAGTCAATTCAGTTGTAGTTTTTTTAAACTGACAACAAAAGCTACATCTGGTTTCTTAGCTTTATGTTCTGTAGCAGATTTTTCATCACAGTTTAGCCAGAATAAGATAATTTCCTTGAGTTATTTGCTCCATTCAGAGAGAAATTGATTCCTTTTTCCTGAGTCCTTGTTGATATTAATTGTAACAAACTGCACATTCCTGTGGAAATATTTGATAAGAAAGCATTACAGGAATTTCTTCTACAACTAAGATGGATTAGATATCACTGCTCTGTTCCCTGATACTTACAACCTCAATCCTCAGAATTGACACTTTATGCTGGAGTAAGAGAGTGATGATGCAGGTCAGCATTACTAGACACTTCAAGTCTCATACTCAAAGAGACAGTGATGTAAAGGTCACTTGGCTTGGTGGTGACAACCAGCACTTATCACAGCAAACAAATTCATCTTTGCAAAGGTCAGCATTAGTTTGAGAAATATTTTACACAATTTCTCTTCCTGTGTGTTTTTGAGAATCTATACCTGATGTGAGAAATAGTGGCCAAGACTGTCACGCTGATATAGGGGAGATGGAAGTTCTGGCTGCAGAAAGCGGAAAGCAGCAGATTGCAGCACATCAGCATTCTTCTAAAGAAACAGGCGCCTGATTGCTGTGCTATGGGCTACTGGTTTACAGCTGTCTCAGGACAGAAGTAGATACCTGGTCCAGCATGCCAATAAGACAGCCGTAGCTTCCCCAACTGCTAACCACTGGCTTTCTGCCCGCTGCCTCCTCCTGCAACTCTGGCCAGCTCCTCTCCACTCCATACCCATGTCAGGGAATGAGCTTTTGCATCTTAGCAGTTTTACAAAAGGTGCCACCTTTTTCCAACCCTTTCAGAAACAGATGTGTGCCTTTGAGGGGAGATTCTCCAAACACCTGGCTGCTACCTGTGCTCTGTCAGAAAGCTCAGTGGTCTGAGAAGAATGAAAGAGAGGACATTAGGGTGACAAGTGTGGAGGATCAACAGCACAAACTTTGTGTTACCTGAGTAATGAGATGTTAGAATCTATTTATATGAAACAAGGCCATTAAATCTACTTTTAATTATATTACAGTACGGTAAAGTTTAATAAAAAAGTTTAGAAGAACAAGCTGTCGTAAGTATTTAATCTTTTTTTTTTTAATCCAAACTACTTTGTGATTTGCTGCTGGAGATTGGTTACAGGACAGTTTCAAACTTTGCCTGTGCTAGTTTTATAGCTCCTCTAAATTCGTAATGAATACATGAAATATGTTGTTTGTAATCATGCATGCCTCTCTCATTCTGCTATAAAGTTTGTTTTTTTTTTAATCCCCTGGAGTCTAATTGATTGTTGGCTAGCCCTTAGATTTACAAAATTCTCTGTAGAAAAGAAAGAAAAATTAGCTGCTGAAGAAAAAAACATTTAATTTAGCCTTGTTCAAACTCTGAACTTCTAATTGTTGAATTTTTATTGACTATTTTTTATTGTGGGCAACAACTTTTTAAGGCCAGATTAGAAAACAATGGAAATACCAGGAACTGGATCTGAATAACCTCTGATCTCATAAACATGTTTTTTTCAGGCAGAAAGTCAACAAATAACAACTGGCCTTGTTGGGAGTCTGCAGGCAATTGGATCAAAGAGCTCTCATAGCCTGGCATTGCCCAAAAAAGAGATGGGGACAGGTGAATGGACATTTCATCACCTTCATCATTAAAACCTCAATGCTGTTATTCTCCAGACAAATGATCAGGGATTTTGTCACCTTGCTAACTGTAACTGCATTATAACATGATATGATTTAGATTTTTCATTTAAACTTGGCATTCATGTACTTTTTTAATCAAACAGTGGGTTTTGAGTTTTTTTTTAAATTTTCATTTCCATCAGTGCCAGATGCGAGTTTCCCTCGAATGTCAATCCAGCACACTGCTGCCTCTCTTCACCCCAAACCGGATTCATATTCTAAAAGGAAAGGTCAGTGTTTCTCCAAATTTCCTACAGCAGATGATTGGTTTTACTGGACTCCATATCCTAATTTCCTACCAAATAGAGCAGAAAACAAAAACAAAAATAAAACAAATGATCAAATTATAAAGTACTTTTAAATGTTCCCAGATGACATATTTTAAACAACAAATTTTAAATGAACTGGAAAGTGAAGTAGTACCTACAGTTTATCTGATAGAGATGTATTTTTTTCTTCATCTTATAGTCTTTCCCCAATTAACTAGATAATCTGAATGTCTTTTATATGAAAAGCCAACATAATTTTTGTGCATCATCCATAATTATAAAATCTGTATCTTTTTTCATTTTTCTTGAGGACACATTTTTTTAAGAGGTCTATAATGTAAAAATTATACAATATTGATGATTGGTTTATGTGATCTTTAAACCCCCTCGGTGACTTTGTTTTTGCAGGGACAGCTGCCACTTGATTTGACATTTGTTTATGGCTTTAGATATGATAGGCCTGAAGTCCAGGCATCTCAAGCAGCTGAAATGGAAATCAGAACCTGGATCCACTTGCAAAAGAAAAGGCAGAGAAATCACACCCCTTTCGACCACTAAGACACCACCTCCCACCACGACTTCCAGGAGCCTAGACAGCAGGGATGTGATGCAAGACACCAGTGGTCTTATCCCTGAAAGCCCTCAGGTAAGAAAAGTGTAAGAGTTTTAAATAGATGTTAAATTAAATCAAGAGAGATGCGGTCATGAAAGACCATACTTTAATTTTTCTAAGGATGTTTTTATCAATTAAGTTGGTTTCCTCTGATTTGTTTTCCTACGTCTTATAGAATCTGCCTGTTTCTATAAACATCAGCAAATATCCCTTTACCATCATAAAGGGACGGATCAACCCACAGGCGACAGATTTCTGCCACTTCAAGCAGAGCTTTAGCTTGTGTTGGAGCAGTGTAGTAGATGCTCTGGATGACCTGGAAAAGCTGCTCAGGGACTTTGCTGTGCCTCTAGCCAAAGTGAGCGGAGAAAAGCTAGTGGAGTTTGGCATTGGTTGGGAATATGGTTGGAGAAAGGCTCCTCCACTGATCGACCTCATCTCAGTGCTTGAAAACCAGGAGGAGGTACTGGATCTGGTCTTACGCCCAGGTCAGCGCTATAAGGGAGAAGGGGGCATCGAGGCGGCTGCCATCCGTATCCAGTCCTGCTGGAGGCGCTACTTAGCCCGGACAGCCTACCTGCACCACTGTAGGCGCAAGTGGGCGGCAGGGACCATCGCCATGTCATGGATGATGCACACTATGAAACATCGTGTCAGGAAGTCTCTGCAGGCCCGGCGTTTGGGACAACTGGAGAATTACCGCAGCAGAGCTCAGGTGCATTTGTCCAACACTGCGCTTCTCTTTGTCCTTCTTTTTCACTTCATTCTGCTCTCTCTCATTTTTAAGCTTTCCTTTGTTTTAGAATTGTAGTTAGAAGTTAGAATTGTACGTTTATTCATTGAGTATTAAATTAAAATCAGACAAATCCTACATTTGGATGTGTATTGTTTTATCTGAGATGTTTTTAATTATCAAAATGTATTATCTGCTCAATCTTTGTATATACATATGTACAAACATAAAAAAATATGTTTTTGCATTTCAGCTTGTTTATATAAACTACTGCTCTCAAATTATAAAAAAATATGTTTTACAGAGGGCCAATCAAAATAAAATTGGACGACATCCTCTTAGTAGTGCCAAGAGTTTCTACTGCTCTAAGTAAACGAATGAGACAATGAGACAAAAGGACAGAAATGAGACAATCTCATGTTAATAATAATAATACAGAGTCATTATTCATTCAATGTAACTGTAACTAAAATGTGCAACTTGAGTACTTCTGGCTTGAGAAGCACAGAAACACAGAACAGCAGAGGGGAGCAGTGAGACAGTGTAGAACAACAGAAAGATGGAGGATAAAGATCAGACGTACATGGAGTTAGATGGGAACAGAGGGAAACAAAAGACATGAAAATGAAGACAGACAGATTAACAAAATAATAATGCGGCTTTATTTGTTACAAGGGAAAACAAATGGGGAAATAGTGATTATAAGGGCTGGAGATCATGAATGAAAAAAGTACCCAGTTCTCTCTGATGGTCAATTACAACACATGTAACAGTAACTAAATAAATAATGATATGCTAAAAATATTATATGTAGATTAAATAACTAAATTTAAAAAGGTGTAGTGGTATGATTGTTTTTTTTTTTAATAAAAGATTGTAAAGGGAAATTAAAGAGAAGGAAAAAGCATAAGAAAGATTTACTGTAGAGTGGGAAGTGGCTACTTTTTGATTGTGGAGTTCAGAAAATAATAACATCCCCAAACTAATTTAATTGAAATTGACAATATAATTATAATAAATATATATCTGGGGGCTTTCTATCTTGCTAAGCTGTAATGGGTAATTTAGTAAATAACTGCTTTATCCAGGGTGACGCACGTTTATGCTCTATAACTACAAATTTTTTAATCTCTTCTGCTGAAGCAAAACTTTACTATATTAAGCTCAAGAAATAAATATGGGCTTCAATTTAGCCCTTTAAAAGAGCAGTATGACAGCACAATTTTCCTGGATGCACAGTGCTTTGTACTTTTTTTTTCTCTTTCAGCGTAGATGTCATGTCTGTGCTGTCATCTGGTTTGAACATCTTTAGAAGCGCTGACACGATATTAATTAGTGCCTACAAGTTCATTTAGTTTTAACATCGTTGTGTGTGTATACATGCACTAAATGTATGTTCTCACTCTTTAAACATTCATACCCTGTTAATTAAGCCTGCTAATCTTCCCCTGGCAGTAGCATCATGTACCTTGATGATTGAATTAATTGTGAGAAGATGTTTCTGAAGTAAACGCTTAATTTAATTAAGGTGGTATTTTATGCTTGGTTTGCTTCTGTTAGCCCAGAGAGATATTGCCTTGAAGTGTTTTAGCTATTCAGTGAAGTGATGATTTGTGTGTGTGTGTGAGTGAGAGAGAGTGTGTTTGTATGTGTGTGTACACGCTCAAGCAATCCCCTCTCTGATCACTCCTTTTTTCCATCCCCAGCATCTGGCAGCCAACTGGAAACACATCCAGTCCTCCAAAAGGACCATTATCCACATCCCTTCATTAGGTAGCTTTCTCTGCCTGCTGCACACACACACACACACACACACACACACACACACACACACACACACACACACACATCTGATCCGGCAGCAGTCATCCCCTGTCTCACCACTCTGCTGCCCCAGTCTGTGGCCCTGGTGGAGGCACTCTGTCTCGTTCAAATGACTCTCTGCAGGAAAGCACTCACAGGATGATGACAGTCCCCATGCCAGGGAACTGAACAATTTAGTCTCAATCGCCATTTAATTTGCAGATTAAGCAAATGAAAAGCCATTATGTTGAATATTTGCAAGAGGCACAAAGGTCTTATTTTATTGCTGTGCAAAAAAAAAAAAAATTACAGAAAAGAGGAAGAAGCTGCTGCGTTTCTGCACTAGACATAGAGTGCAAGCTATGATCCGTTCTTGTTCTAATTTCACCATGGCGCTCACATTTAGACTGTAATCAGGCATGTGCATTGTAAATCATTGAGCGATTGTCTAAAATTATTAAGCCTAATTACTAGCAGATGGAATGCTTTATTTGCACTTGGGGTGGCTACAGAGAGTGCTGTGTGAGCAAGGATAATTAGAAAGTTGAACCCCATTGTTGTTAATTAGCATGAATCCAATCATTTAATTACCTTGATTCAGTTGAGGATTCTCTCTCAGGCAGAAATCCAGACAGACATTGAGTAAAATCCTGGAGGTACCACTGGATGTAGCTCAGTGGTAGCTGGACATGGTGCAACAGGACTCCCAGTACACGACACGACAGACACCGCACCTGCTAATTATTAAGCTAAATTAATCATCAGATTGCACTACTGTGTGATTAGACTTAACTACCCCACCCCCAAGTCTCGTAGTGTGTACATGGCACATTGGTATTATGGAGCTACAGATTTTAAACAAAGCCAGTTAGAGAAGATATGAATCTCTCTATAAAAGCCTCATGCGAATATTTGTGATCTTGTTTTGACAGGATATAATCAGAGCCAGCGACTGAGCTTGAAGGGATTTGACATCTTACAGAACATCCAAATAAGCAGACTGTGTGATATTAGAGGTTGAAGCTTTTTACATCCTCAGTATTATACACACACAAACAGTTTTTTTCTGAATGCTTCTATGGATTTTTTAAAGTTGTCTTTTTATACTTTTAGATGAAAATGTAGAGGTGATTTACGTATGTCCGCGGCATCTTGCTGAAGACATTCTGCAGTATTACACCAGCCTCCTGAAGTGTGATGAAGCCACGGACAGGGCTGACACAACTGAGGCCTCATCCTGCACCAGACGCTTTGTCATCCTCACACCTGAGGCTGTTGATTATTTCCCAGTAAGGCAATTACATTCACATTTAGTGCACAATGGAAACTTTATAAAAACAACTTGAGACTGAATGTTTTTTGCTGGATCTTAAAATTTACTGTCTAGGTATCAATTGTATTTTACTGTAAAGATGCTTCAAGCATCTGCAGTTTGTGATTTCTCCTCTAGAGGGCACTAGAGGAGATTGTTAATATACAGTAGTCTTGTGAGAGCTATACCCTGTCTGTTATATTATTTTTCATTTATTTTATTACTTTAAAAATTAAATGTCTGTATGATTTCTAAGTAAACACACTAAAGCTACGATAAGTTATACCTAATTAAATATATTTAATGTTCTCTGGCTGGTGTTCAGTCAATAATTAAACTCCATTATTGTTGCTTTAATTGTCTGTACTTTCAGAAATTCTGAATTGTTTTGATTACCTCAATACAATAAAATCAAGGTGTTGTTATACTTTTTTCTTACATCCAGCCATTCTATCCATCTCTTTACATCCTTTTGCAGTAGATTGAATGTGCAACATGACATGGTCTTCTTCATTTCTTTCTATTGATTTTCCTGCTGTTTTGTTGTTAAACTGTGCCAGACATGTTGCTGAGATGAATCACTGCTACCCATGGCTGGCAGCGCATTCTGCCAGTGACAGAAGGGATAATTCCATGTGGATCAAATAAATACAGATGTGAAGTAATTAGTTATATTCCCAAGGAGCTCATTGCTAGCACACATTAAAGGTGTGAAGGATAGGGGAGGCCTCCCACAGGCAGCTTTTATCAATTCAACCTGCTGGAATACAGAAGAGGTCAAAACCCTGCTGGCTATTACAATAATAGATCTGTTGTGTGTACACAGTGATAAATCAGGTCGAGGAACAACCCTTGGAAGACACACTTAGAACTCCTCACTCTAGCAATAATCTTTTTCCTCTCTTGTCTTCCAGACCCACAACATGTGCTTGTCCACACTGCTAAAGTACAGTCCATGCACCCTGAAGCGCATCAGGAACCTGATCCAAGGGAAGCAGGCATATATTGTGGGTGGAGTGGCCCATGTGGATGACCTGGCAGTGGCTGATGAGCTCAGAGTGCCAATCCTGGCTCCAGAACCGGCTGTTTCCCAGCTCTACAGCACCAAGTCTGGAGGGAGGAGGATCTTTGTTGGGGCTGAGGTTGATGTACCTCCTGGTCAAGGAGACATCTACTCATTAAACCAGGTCAGAAATCAGAAACTTAAATTCATACAGAGTCCAGTACAGCATTAGGTCCTTAATTGGTGCCCAGAGCATGCTTTTATTTTCAATTTAGCTGTACTTGTGACTTATCAAATAATTTAGTTTTTTTTACTAGATATCTCTCTTTTGGTTTAGCTTCATGAGATTCTGGCTGAGCTCATGACTCAGAACATGGATGTGCAGCGCTGGCTCTTCAAGATGAACTCTGAGCATGGTGGCCGCGGCATAGCATACTGTGATATATGCCATCTTAGCTGCTATAACTGGGCTCTGAAGGAATACCACCGTCATGGTCCTGAGATATGGCACATTAAATGGATTCAGGTAAGGATACCACTCAAAGGATTACATCATCTTTCCTTGTCAAACTATGAGACCACTGCTTAAAGCACATTTTATACATTTACTTTTATACAATTATATTTTTTCAACTTTCTTAGATTTTAGGTTTGTGTTTTGATTTATTTATTTATATCCCTTATTATTTCTCCCTAAATTGATGTTTTTTACTATTATGTCTTGCTTTTATTGCTCCCTGCAAAGCTCTGGTTTCAGAAAAGTGTAATACAAATAAAGTTTATTGCTATTATTATTACACTCATACCAATGAGAAAAACAGCCATTTAAAGTTAACATGGTAACAGCTAGATACTTAACAAATAACATTACAGTAACAGCTTTGTATTAAAAAAGAGAGTGCTCTTTGTTAAGATTACACAGCTCAAAAAAAGATCCGCTTCTGTCATTAATGGAACGAAACTAAAGGTCATGGTGGGGTCAGAGAGATGCCAACATTTATTCCAGAGTAGGGTGTGTTGATGTAACGGTCACAATGCTGGTCCCTGTAGTACAGTATTTTGAGCATCGACTCAAGAGCCACAGAACATTAAATCAATCGACAGAGTGCACACACACGTCCAACTAGTGTTGGTGTGTTCAGGAGAGCAAACACCTGTCTGATGGTGGCAATGCTCTGTCTCACCTAACAGTGACAGTTTAGTCATAACACAGACAATCAGGTTAACAGGGCTTTTATTTTCTGTAAGCATGTATATTTTTTTTTATAAAGCTTTCACTGTAGGTTTAAAGGCAAGACATTGTAATCATTCTATAAAGATCAACATTTTGCTCTTTCCACCAAAAACATACAAATTTTAATCTAAGCCAATTTGAAAAAAACAATAAAGTGTATTTATTCATTTGTAAACCATTCATTCAGTACAGATGCAGCATATACACAGCTTCTGAGCCCCTGGCTCTTATTTCTCATATGCTTACAAAGTAGCCTTTGATTTTCTGTCATGTGTTAATTACCGTATTTTGCCGTTTAACTGGAAGCTTTGTGTAAACTAATTACTGGCTAATGATTGTGGGCTTGGAGCACAACGATTTTACTTTTAATTCCATTCGAAAGAACAGCAGTCATCTCAAGCTTCTTATGGCTCACTCTGTTTTGTTCCTATTAGCTTGTTCTTTGATTCATAGTGTATGTGCAATGCGGGGCTGTAATTGTTGTGGCATTGGTGCTGTTAATTATGGCAGAGAATGGCTGAGCCACAGCCAAGGTCCATAATGGTGGCTGAGGCAGCACAGGAAAGTAAATGGGGTTTTTTTCACCAGCTGGGGTCCCATGGAGAGGGAAGAGTGCCGAGGCCCCCAGTGTAGGCCGACAGCCTCGGGGCTTCTGGGCCATATGGACACAACACTTTAACTGGCCTTTATTCTACACCTTGCTCTTTTAATCAAAGCAAAGCCCACATCCTGTGCTCCTCTTTGCATGATTTTTGTTATGACATTGTTTTCTCCTAAAATATATTTGCCCCCTAAACAGTTTACATCGTCCTTCTGCTGTTGTACTTGTGTATATTGAAGATAGCAATTTGGCTCTATACACTGAAAGATTACACTACATTGCAATGTTGTTGATTAGATAGAAACATATGAATATTTTATATCAGTGTTATCTCCTTGCTTTCTTCTCCTCACAGCAGAAACTGTAGATGGATGTTCAAACATGGCAGTATATTTTGAGATATAACACCCATTAACGTAGCACTTTGCTGAAAAGAAGTAGACCTAATTGCAATGGCCATGACAGCTAGTGAATAGGATATATACTCACAGTGCTGAACATTTGCAAGCATTTAAGCTAAAAATGTTTATGAAAATAGTAGAAATTCAATTAATTATTAATGAAGCGCAAAAATAAAATGAGGCATTTTAAATATTAATTCATATTTTAATAGTTCTTTACCAAGATTATTGCTTACCCAAAAATAACAAATAAGTGATGATTGAATGTTTTACAGTTCAGAGGAAAGTCTCATACCCTTTCTAATCATTGTAAAAGTAGAGAGCATTTTAGAGAGTGTACTTGACCCTAGTTTGAATGTGTGCATATTATTTTTAATTATTGCTTGTTCTGAAGGGCCCCAGCATGAAGAAGGCTGGCTCACCAGAATGTCATGTGGTCTTTCAAAATAAAACCAACAATCAGATCCCCTCTGGCTATCCAAAAGAAAGCCTAAAAGGGTACATCATGAAGGAGGAGACATTGCATCAGCACTATAGGAGCTTCTACAAAGGTCTGGGAGCGAGTGTGCCTCTCTGAAATATTGTGGGGCCCACAGCCTCCAGCACAGTGTTTCAGCCTGCAGAAAGCCCTCAGGCATCTTTTAGCATTTACACAGAGAGAGGTTAAAGACATGTAGATCTGCACCCATGCAATGCCTGAAGGGGGCCACACACACACTTAAGTGCTCACGCAGCTTGTAAATGGATCATTAGGCACAAGAGGGTAAAAATTACACCTAATAGCGTCAACAGATGGAGTATATCTTTTTGTCACGCTGTGTACAAACAGCTCTTGAGCAACACCTTATTTAGGTTAAGTTTGTCAACGAAATGGGTCATTTGATAATCACTACTACTGAAGAGGTGCAGGAACATTTTAGACAGATGTTTTCTGCCTAAATATTGTGCAGTCGTGATCACCTGAAGGAGTTTAAATATATTATGTTTAGTCTTAACATAATTAACCTAAATAACCTTAATGAGATGTTAAAATATTTTCTTTGGTCCATGTTTAATAAGTGTTTGTTTTGTGTTTAGTTTTCACATCACTGAGCGTCACACTTGCTTTTTGTGCAGTCTTGAAGCCGTCCTTTGTACAGATGTTAAATTCAACTAGAGATGAATTAATGCGAGAATAAGAAAGTCACTTATTGTTTCATTTAATATTATTCATTTAGATTAATTATAAACTGTAGTAGGTTGAGGTTAAAGCCTTGGTGAGACAGTACAGACAATGAATGTTCATGCAAAATGTGTGACTAGTCAGATTATTTCCCTCTATTGCAGAGACTTACTGCAGCTTCTCAGTTGTTTCACTGTTTCACTGTGTAATGGAGAGATGAAATGGCAATCAAAGAGGCAAGGCAACATCTGTTTTATTTATGACCAGATTGCTTGGCTTTATGTGGACACCAAGCAAAGCTTGAATCCTATCACAGGGTACTGTACGCAGTTTAAGTCCAAATAATTTATTGCAAAATACCTCTCTTTCTTTTCTCTCTGTCCTGCTGTTTCTGTGAACTACATAGGC
The DNA here is from genome assembly GCA_029783725.1 of Acanthurus tractus. Taxonomy (NCBI): domain Eukaryota; kingdom Metazoa; phylum Chordata; class Actinopteri; order Acanthuriformes; family Acanthuridae; genus Acanthurus; species Acanthurus tractus. Next base: position 15,693,416 of record JAQNCA010000028.1, read on the forward strand.
AAAGTCCTGGGGTGAGCTTGCTCTTCCGTTGAAAATGACAACCGTTCCCTTACACTTTTTGCCGCACCATTGTGTGCTTTATGGTTTGTATAGGGGGAATCACTGTGTAGCATTTGACCTCGCCTCTTACAGTACTTGAATATGATGATGGCTGTTACATGACTGGAATATCAACAACATAATCTCCGGTCCTGCCTCCAATGAAGCCAGACAGAATAAACTGAAAACAAAATAATGCTCTGGATGGAACAATGAAAGAACAAAGACATTATTTCCATTCAGAATTTGGTCATCTTCCAGAAAGGTTTCACGCATTCCAATGTGTTTGACCAAATTCAGTTCCTGTCTAATTATTATACACAGACATTATTATATAGGACTGTGTATTTAAAAGAAGACTCGCTTGGACTTGTCATACAGTCCTCCTCATACAATATTTACTGTATAAAATGACAGCCAAAGGTTTGCTCATTTCTTGCTGTTGCTTTAACCATATCACAGCATTTTCAGAGGAAACTGTGCATTAGTTGCCAGATTGTTAAAGCGACACCTAAAACAGAAGTTAGAAATTAACAGCGTAATTAAGTGGCGAAACCATTATGGCATTTCCTAGTTACAGAAACAAGAGTTATATCGATCCCAGTCAGGCTCTGATTGATCCCCAGATAGATGGAGCTAGCTTAGGCATTCATCAGCTGCCCAGTGGAGAGAGTTGTTATTGAGGGCAGGTGCTGTCTCTGTGGCTGTGAGTTAAAGCCATTAGACTCCTGAGGCCTTCTGATAATAGGCTGTCACTCAGGGATAGACCCGCCCGCAGTATCCATCAGACACTCACACAGAAATTGAAGCAGCCACCAAAGGTCTCAAGGATAACAAGCAGTCACTGGAGTCATCCGGATAACACAAGGGCATTTCCAATGATGTAGTCGACACCGAGCTAGCTTTGATAATGTGACAAAACAAAAGGAGCCAGGATTTGACTTGTTATTGACTTGTGTTTGAATAAACGAACATACATAAATGTCCTCAGATTTGTCACCATCTCCTTTTCATTTTCTTTCTGCAGGAGTCTGTACTGCTCAGGTATTTGAATGAGATCCCCAACTGGCTTGCCAGTTATGCCCAGCCTGCTAAAACCTCATGCTATCCCAACTGGGCCTGCTTCCTGAAGACCTTCCTCAGGCAAGGTCGGATACTTATTGTCAGGCACTGAATGCTTTTTGACTGCAAATACAGCCATTTTAACACTTATTTTCTATCTGTCCTTGTTCACAGATGTTGCATGTGTGAACTGACAGATTAAATGATTAGATCG
>JAQNCA010000028.1:15703460-15713957 GCA_029783725.1 Acanthurus tractus
CTGCTTCATGTGCTAGAGGAATGTGCACCTTCCTTTAGCCTTAACAATATTTGTGATTATTTTATGTCCTCATGACAATATTTTAAACGGTAATAAAAATAATTTGGAATTTACTCATGACTAATACGGTACGGACAGGTGAGTACATGTAATTTAATTGCAGATATTACTCGCTCAGTCTGTTGAGGAGGAACCTTAGTGCAGCGCTGCGTTTCCAACCGGCCGACTCAAGCAGGAGGACCAGGTCAGAGTAAATACTGCAGCAGAGGCTCACACAGAGATACACTTTCTTTAGGTTTTAGAGCCGGTTGGCTGTATTTGTGTTGTGTGTTTAGTGTTCACGTGTAGCTGTATATCTTCTGGTAAATAACGTTTCTTTCGCTAACATACAGAAAATGTCTCTTTGGCTAACAATGACGTTAGCTTGTCTAAATGGTCTTGCTTGCAACATCGTCCCTTTTGCGTTGAAGGAGGTGTAGCTGCAGCATGTGTTGCTGCTTTCCAACAGTAAATTTTAAATGTCACCGCATTAGATCGAGTCAGAGCTCTGTCTGTAAATAGTTTATAACTATTACAGGTGAAACATTTTGTTTTTGGTAAAAAGCAATGAAGGAGTTTTTGAGGAAGATACACAGCATCTTTCTAAAGGTCGCCTTGTTTCCGAGCACACTTGGCAAGAGGACCAATCAGAGGCCACCTGCCTCCGAGGTGTTGACCTGCCACCTGCTGCAGCGCAAACTCCCGCCGTGGACTTCATACTGTGTCCGCTACAGCTCCGTCCACAATGACCAGTTTGGACTGTCCAATTTTAACTGGAGCGTTAAAGGATCCAATTATCAGATACTGAGAACAGGCTGCTTCCCTTTTATAAAATATCACTGTACCAAAGCCCCTCCACAGAACCTGGACTTTGAGAATAGGTTCTTCACCATGTTGAAAGTTATTAATTTAGGTCAGTAAATACATTAAGTGCTCTTCTTCACACCCATCAGATACAGATCACTGTTGTACTTTTTTTAAAAATTGCGGCAGATAACCAGTTTGTCTCCTGCAGGCATCCCTTGTTTGGCCTATGGCATCGGTTGCTGGATGGTGGTGGGAGCATCGGAAACAGTGCAGACAAGTGTTGGACCTGTCACAGTCTATTTTGCCTACAAGGAAGATGAAGGCGCGCAGTACTAAACAAAGAAGAAAACACTTTTTTTAATGTTTTTTTTTTTTTAAAGCTCTTGTCTGCCAGGATGCTGTGCTCACAGCAGATCCAAGATAGTGTTGTGTTGGACCTTTTGACCAAATTGCCATCCTGTGTCATTAATACTCCTGTTGTCTGACTGCACAGCTTCATTTGTGTTGAATTATTTAAGATTTAAAAGTTGCAGTGGAGGAGTCAGTTATGCATGTTATTAGAGTGACATACAACACCGACAGTGTTTATTCGGAAAGCTAACTTTCCATTAAAATTTCATGAAAAGTTTAGGATTTCTCAAAGAATGGACTTTGTGACACTGTGCATTCTCCTTGCTGACTTCACCGTGGTGTCTGTGAATCAGCCTCAGTTCATATCTTCAGAGTAAATACACCTATTAAGTATATTTTTGCAACAAATATTAAAGTACACAAAATGACATTTCAACAGTTTTGTGTTTTCTTTGCCACATAGACAGTGTTGGTCAATAGCAGCTTCTTGAAATGAACTCTTTCACAAACACGATGGTAAATAAGACAGACAGCATTTCCCTCAATATCCAAGTCTTGAGGAGTATTAATAATTAATGTAAGTGATGCAGAGTGGCATAATTTATTAATGTCATTTGCTTCATTTTGTGTGACAAATGCAGAAATTTAAATAACCCTGGCTCATTTATTTAAAGTTAAATTAGTGATCACTCTCCATGCAACAGATAGTCAATAGTGTTAGAGAAAAACCAGTGACAAGACAGGTCTGATAAAATAGGTTTTAATTACCAAAGTGTGGCCTCTGTAAAGAGACATCTGCAACCCTTCCTTTGGGCCCTCTATGGCCTTTGATTTCTGGTAATGGGCTTTGCTGACAGGGCACACTTACCTCTGTTGCAGAGTCTTGCTCCCTCTGAGAGGCAGGTTGACAAACTGCCATATTGATTTCCTCAACCCTCAGCATCTCCTACTAATAGCATTTATCAGCGACCTCAATTTTCTGGCCTTGGCCTCTTCATTTTTTAGCAACAATGAAAGTGAATGAATAATTTCTTGTTGTACATTTAAATCAATGGGCCTTTTGACCTTCTTTGCACTTGATGACAGCGATATACATGCCACATGCTCTTTATGATGTACATCCTCTTCAAGAGTATGTTGCTATGTACAACTTGCTCGTCCCAGGCAAGAATGTTTAAAAGTGTTAAATGTTCCTTCTTCATGGTCTAAAGATGAGTTTGCATATATTTTTTTTCAGACCTGTTTAACACTTGTCTGCTGCTGTCACTTCTTTCCCCCTCAAAAGAATGAACAAACTCTCTTGTTTTGCTGAAGCAAGGCCACTTATTTAACAAGACATTAAACTGATATACAAAGCCATCAGATATACTCAAACACATTTAGATACCACATTTCAAAATGCTCTTATAAACATGCTTTTATTTTGAGCAACTTAACCTTTGTCATGCAAAATTTCTGAACCTGATGCAGAATCCTTGTGTTCCTCTTGAGCAGCCCGATGACACCGCACTATCTGTTAATCATACTAATTGCCTTGAACAAGGAACGTTTAGACACACTTATGGAAATGTGATCCATAGTATCAGGCTGCATTTAAACTCCCCCTCCTTTCATTTCCAACCTTTCATCAGGACCGAAAGTGTGCATGGGGAATGCTCAGGCAACCATGTCTTAATTACTCATTGACCCTTTGACCCACGAGCTGCATTGATACCACTGTACAGCCAGACTCGACTGCATGGGGTTGCAAGCAACTTCGGCATTGTGTGTGGCTATTAGAGGATGATGCGAGTCAGTGAAATCTAAACTGTGGAGCATGTGAGTGCATTGTATTCATTTCCAGGCTTCACCTTTGAGTCACTCTAAACTACAGGGGAGGGCAGCCAGTTCAGCTCGGGCAGAGGCTTAGCGTTTCACATGGAACCTCAGTCACCAGCAGTGCAGGTTTAAGGTATCTGGACTGCAAATGAGCTGCTGTGAATTAAGAAAATATATCAGCGTTTTGTGCACAATTGATGCCTTTTAATAGCCCAAGTAGTCTTGTCCTGTATTGAAGTGGCTAATTTACCCAACACACATCTAATGTGGTAATGAACAAAGAATTAATGCCTGTTTGGCAAGTTTAATTGTATGCTGAAGCTGGTAATAAGTTTTCTCAAGGTGAAATCTTTAAATACTTGTACTGTTTAGAATTTAGGTAAGTAAAGCAAAACAAGTGCAGAAATTGAGTGTAGTGTTGCCGTAAATTGTTAATGTTCAACAGTGAAATTGCTAATCAACTTGCAAAGACTTGTAATTATCTTCTAATTAGCTACAACGTACTCAGTTTCATGAGTGCAAAACAAAACAAAACCATGTTCATCTCCTTGAAAGAGTTGATGCGGCCAATTCTTAAATCAATTATTTAACAGGAAAGTCACACCAGTTTTTTCCTCTGTCATGTAGATATATGGCATGGCAGAAACAATTATTGTGTGAACAACCCCTGCAGCTACCACAGGCGAGGTTATCATTATTAAGCCTCTGGATCGGCCACCAGCACCGTCGCTGTGCTTGCTCCACGAGCAGCAGGGGTACCAGAGCCCATCACTCAGATCACTTTAAGGATCACACCGGAATTACATCTTAATGCAGATGTGTCAGCCAACATTGTCACAATATGCTCTGTGAAATGGCGCTTTTCGAATTGTGATGTGACAACTGGAACATAAAGCTCATTACTTTCCAACTAGAAACGTCGCCAGTTGCAGACGTGAACACTTTGATCAGGGTTAAATTTAAGTAAGACTTAAACAGAGTAAGACCTGTTGGAAATACTGTTTTGTTAATTTTTCAAGATTATATTAATTGCTGACCTCTTGTCATTGACGCAATCGCCACCTTTTCTTTTTCTTTTGGAGGAAAGAAAGTGTGCTGAAGCCATTAAAAATCTATTACGATATATTTCTTCACCCAAGGGAACACATGGGGCACCATAACTCTTTTCTTTACATCCCCCTTCCTTCTTTTTCTTTATGACGTGTTGTGTATATATTTATATGTGTGTGTGTGTGTGTGTGTGTTGCGTGTTGTGTGTGTGTGTGTGTGTGTGTGTTCGTGTGTGTGTGTGTGTATGTACAGGGGGAAGGGGGACCATTGAAACTCTGTGCCTGCTGTGCCAATCAGAGTCTCCAAAGCTACTGTCAGTAGGTGGCTGAGATGTCTGTCAGTCATCTCATCTTCTCTGGTTCACCCCCAGCTGAACATTAGGACTATGTTGCATTGAAAAAATAGTTTAAAAATTTTTGACAAAATTCCTAATATTCAAATTTATGATAAACATGCTAATTTTGTATCCTTTGAGTGGATTTAAATTTATGTATAGTTTAGCAGCTCATTGTCATTGTTTTTTACTGTGTTTAGTTTATGCCCTCAAGCATGTGCATCTAACTTTATGTCCAAATCCTGTTTTTCTTTTAATCAAAAGTGATTATTGTTTTGTTTTTCTTTCTTGTCGACGATATGGTGCCATGTTCCCTCCATTCATACTTAATGCTTACTCTGTTGACATTAAGAGAGTAATGGATTTTAATAGTTTTTCTACGACTTATCAGGAGAGTTAAATGAACTCTCCATTTTTATTATATATTATGCAGTATTTAAAGTTTCAGCTCATTAAAAAACAGACGCCCTCCACACCCCCCAGGCTGTCTTTTACCCCCCACCAGCATGCAGTCAGGCTCCTCTAGCCATGGGCTCTGCTTGATCTGTTTTTTCCTCAGTCGAAATTGAAATATTCAGAAATATTTATTTATTTGTTTATGCCTTTTTATTTCACCAAAGAGAAGCCTCATGCCTTTGTAGCTGAAACAAGCAGCATCAATGGATGTGAAACATGGCGTAATGCATGCTGTGGTTGATTTATATATTTTTATATTAAATATATATGCTTATACATTTAGTTTAAGACAAAATATCTCATATAAAAATACTGCTTGTATCTTGATTTTGCACCAGAACAGGCCTCTTGCGTTATTTGATTGCCTTGCTTCTTACTTGCACAATAAGCATGCAGCAACTCACACAGCAACTCCATGCTAGACTGGGGATTTACATTAAATACACTGATACCTATGCTGCATACAAACATAGAAATGGAATAAATCAATTTTGTCCTCAGAAATGCTTCACATACTTTTTGATGCGGCGTGATCTCCAATCTTTCTGCAAATGAGCTGCGGTCCCTTGTAATGGTTTCTGCTCCTCTTGGGAGGCCGGTGTCTCAGAAAAGCTGCTGAATGAGGGAGAAATGTAATACAGGTGTAAAGCAGACTTGATGGGGGTCTTACATGAGGGTTATGCATTTTAACAGTGATATACATACTGTTACATATTTATCAAAGAATATGGAATTTGCTGGGTTGACTCTTTCTGGCCTACAGGGGCTTTAAGTTTCTGCTGGAGTGTTGTTAATTCTGGCAGAGAGGGTGGCTATTATGTTGAATTAATAGGAATTAAGGGTTTAAATTGGTTAAGTAAGCACTTCATTAATCGTGAGTGGATTGCTGTGTGTGAGAGGTTTATAGGTGTTATAGACCACTAGTACTTAGATGAAAGAAAAGGAGGGAGTTGTGAATTAAAAAGCTGGTTGATGCTCAGTAGATGTGGAGAAGTAATAAACTAAGAAAATAAGAAAGAAAGAAATAAGGAATAAACTATATAATGTAAAGCTGAAACAATTAGCTGAACAAAAGAAAACAAATCTGTATATATTTTATTAAGTTATTAATCATTTCAGTAATTTAGGCAAAAATAGCGAAAAAAATGCTTTACTTTTTTCACCGCCCAGCCTCTAAAATGGGAGCATATGCTGCCTCTGTTTGTAATATATCACAGTAAACTAAACCCTTTTTTTATTTTGGACTAAAGAGACATATAAAAACATTAGTAAGAGCTCTTGAAAACTGAAATAAGTTTAGTGATGCACATGTATGTATTTAAATCATTAAAAAACTGCGGCCGGACGTTTTTTGAAAGTCCTTGAATGACTCCAATGACTGCATATAGTATAACATGCTGATTGTGCATTGTACTTACTGTCCTGAGGGTCCTTTGCTTACGCATTTTTTTTCTCTTACTGCAAGACACAGACTGACATTTTAGAAATTTAGTTTAACCAGAGGCTTCTTTGGATGCTGACACCTTTATGCAATGCGTGCCTGTTCTATAAAGTGATTTTGGACCCTCAGTGTGGACAGAGAGTGAGCTGCTGTACAGTGAAGTTATGGCACGGGTCAGGCGCAAGCGTCTGCTTTACTTGATGTGGCTCCCCCAGCAGAGGTGGACTAATTGAGGTGTGTTTTTATCTGGGCTTGCTAATGATGATGAGGGTGCAGGAGAAGTAGACTGTCCCCTTAGGCTGAGGAATAGCATGACTTAGCCAACCTTCTGTACTTATTGTCCAACAAAGGGGGAATTCACTTAATGCAGTGCTTCAGAAAAGTGGATAATTGTGGCCACAATCAATAAAGTAACAGAGCGGAAAATTAACGGTGTTGCAGTGTAGCTGTGTTGTAGATATTTGACGGAAATCGAAAGGAGTAAGGTTCTTGTTTTTTGTGTTTGCTTCAGCTTCGTCCTCAGACGAGCAGTTTATTCTGGCTTATGCACAAAACATTTATACAAGCATGCTTACTGTGTGTGTGTGTGTGTTTGTGTTGCTGTGACCAAAAGCGGGCGGGTCGGTGTGTATGTTTGCATGTGTTTGTGTATATATGATAGAGGGGGTAGGTTTGGTTGGATGAGCCACATTGTTCCTGTGCGGCCTAGTGACATCGCTGGAGGGCAGAGAGGGATGGAACCTGAGAGGGGTGACAGTGATAAATAGCCCTTTTAATAACAGCTGCCCCACTTGGCCAGCTAGTCCCAGTCAGTGTCCTCTGTGTATTTATGCCTATGTTTATTTATGCATCCATAGCATGCAGGAAATCACCACCGCAGGGGTACAATCATTCTTTTTTTGTGTGTTGTGGGGGGATTGCATTGGTTTAACTTTGGGGAGGAGGTAAGCCACCTCGACTTAAATCGAGCAGATATTCATTTAACCCTCAGGTTGATGTCCTGGTACGTCTGTGTTGTAATATACATACATTCACATCCGAGAGAAGAGTCTGATACTTAATGCACAAACCAAAGTTCTGAGAGCACAAACAAAGGATTTAATGTGCTTTAATGTGCACGTCACGGTTTTGGGATCTCACTGCAGTTGTAGCTATGGCCCATAGAGATGAACACATGTAATTTGCATATGCATAAACAAAGCCTTCAGATGTTTTTTTCTTCAGTTTATGAGACAGATTTAATGTTCTAAATACCATCTAGTGCATCTTAAGAATCTAGATATGCTGTTATGTTCTACTATAATGGTTTGCTGATGCTCCATTCAGCCTTCAATCTTCATGCTTTTACATTTTTTTTGGTTCATTGTTGCTGTATGACTGAAGTCAAAAACCTTTTGTCTGCTGAAATATGACCTCGGGCCCAGGTCTGTGAATAGGGAGAGGGGAGGCTGTAGATCAGAAGTGTCAAAGCTTCTTCCCGGAGGGCGACGCCGCCGCTGTTCTCACTCAAACCAGCTCCCACCCTTTAATTGGTTCAATTAGTTAAGTATCCATATACATTATCGTGTATGCATTTTTCATGACTCTTCTTAACGCTCTGTTTAAACAGAACAACTTCCGGCTATGATTTGCCATTTGGATGAATGTCAAGGAGACTAAATGATTGCGCTAATTGAGTAATTAAAAGCAGATGTTGGAGCAAGAGCCAACAGCATACACTTTAAACACTTTGCCCTCCAGAAAACCTACAGTGTTTTTGACACCCCTGTTATGTATGGTTATCCCAGAGGTGCCTCTGTAATAGTTACAGTTTCACCCTTGTGATTATTCAGTTGAAGTCTTTGCTATTGAACCAAAATGGTGTTTTTATGCTATTTTGACCATGGGAAATGGTCCGGAAAAGAAAAGCCCATCATGCTGCCTAATAGCCAGACTCAGTGGTGCACAGATTCAACACGAGCTCTAGACAGGCAAAGCACGATATCTCCGCACTCGCCCTATCACTCTCACCTCCCGCTGTCCTCTGGCAGGACACTACTGGCCTGTACGAGACTCTTTTGAGGGAGGTGATGTTATGTTGAAGGTAATTAACATTGGAAATGTGCCAGTAATGGGAATCAGTGTGCCATCAAGTCGCAAAGGAGCAGAGTGTATTTCCGTGGTTTTGACAGCTGTGGTGATTGGAGCATTGCTGGAAGGCTTTACAAAGTGCAGATCAATAAGTAACAATTTTCCTATTAAAGAAAAATTACTTGGACATTGCACTAAGATAGCTTGTGGCTCTTTCACTTCACACCAGCCATGGAAGAAAGGTCTCTTGTGGAGGGACGGTTCGGGTAATTTTGTCTTTAGTGAGGTGCTACTTGCTTTTGTAATGCACTGCCCCCCCCCAACCCCAGATCCTAATGGGAGAAAGAAATTTGAGTTTGATCTAGTGGTATTTGTTAAAAAAATATGGTTTCTATGTTCAAATTTTTCCTGTCACAACACATGTCATGACATCAAATATTGTGACAGGTCGCAGTTTAAATTTGAGGGGTTTTTTTCTTAGAAATTCTCTGAAGTCACAAACCACAGGACTTCAGGTTTGTCCAACAGGATGTTTGGATAAAAGGATAAAAGTTTCTAATTATATAAATGACTTTTTCTTCTTATTAAAGCTAAAACAAGTAATTTATTGATAAGCTGGTTAATCTAAATTGTTCAGCAGCAACCACATATGCAAAACAGACAAAACAAAAAACAAAAGCAAGTGTGCATTGCTTCCTCTCTCTTAAATGTAAAGATCTGTTGTATTTAAAATATTTTTAGAAATTTATTGTCTTTGGTATTTGGACTTTTTGGTCAGACATCACAGATTTTGAAGGCTTTTTTGGGGTCAGACAACTTGATTAACATTTTTCCCCTTTTCCAAAACCTCACAGACCAAAAGCTTCTATGAGAACAAGAGTCAACTGATTAATTAAAAATAGTTTTTTGTTATAGTCCTTCTAAATAATAACTTATTACATTACATCAGCAGAAAAAATAACATTAAATACTACGAAAACCTGTCCTGTACAGTTTAAAATTAGATCTCAAACAGACCCAAACCAAAGGACATGTACATTTGAGAATGATCAAGATGCAAAATACCTACAAATTTGAAAATGTCTTTATAAAAGATTTTGAAGAGTTTACAGAGCAGTTTATTTGGTGATATGATTTTTTTGCAAAAACCTTTTGTCCGAATAAATAATATTTTAAGCTAAACCTTTGTCTTCCCTATTTCAAAAATTGTTTATCAATCAATGTTTTACCTGAAGAAATTACCAAATGTAGTCAGGATAATTTAAAGCAGTGGAGAGATTTGATGACAAATCTTGTTTTAATAAATCTCTAGGCCACTAGCGTGGCTAATGAACTTAGTAATTACTCATCACTCGTTGGAAGAGTTTAGCCGGGGTGAGATGAAAGCAGTGGCTGCTGGGAGCCACAGGAATGGCACAACAGGCAACAATCAACACAGTGTCTGCACAACAATCAATCAAAGCTGTCAGGCCCTAAACAGTCAGTGTAATTTGCTGGTGTTTTTAGAAATGAGTACACCTTGTAAAATGTAGCTAAGATCACTTTCCCAAACACCTTGAAGCACAATATTTTTAAACCAATGAGATTTGTGTCATGTGATTTATTACACTGCTCCTGAAAAAAATATTATTTGGGGCTAAGGAACTGTTTCATGAGCTCAAACTACTCCACTAAAGCCTCAATGTACAATACAATGCGTGGCTGAATGTTAACAGTTCTTTCTAGTTTTTTTTTCTCAGTGTTTCAGCTCAGCAGTTTTTGTTATTTGTTTTTCTTTGCTTTGCTTTTCACTTCAGTGTATTGTCAGTCATGTATTTGATGTCACTATATAATATATATTTAATTAAAAAACTTCTGGCTATGATTTAAAAAATGTTTTTAAAAAATAATGTGTAAAACACGAGCGTACAGACACTAAAACACATAAAGATGTAGATCTAGATAGAGGGATAGATAGATGTTTATACATATACATATAGACATGAAGGTATATAGTCAATACAGACATATTTATAAATAATAGAATTACTGACATGTTTAACATAACATTTATACACACATCTATCTATCTATCTATCTATCTATCTATCTATCTATCTATCTATCTATCTATCTATCTATCTATCTATCT
>JAQNCA010000028.1:15714057-15737318 GCA_029783725.1 Acanthurus tractus
TCTATCTATCTATCTATCTATCTATCTATCTATCTATCTATCTATCTATCTATCTATCTATCTATCTATCTATCTGACATTATTAAACATTAAAATGTGAGTTTTCAACGTTTAAATATGAATCGTCTTGTTTTACTGAGCGTCTGTTAAACTGCAGTGATATTTAAATACGAGTCAGAGCAGGGTGGTGAGTAACACTGGACTATTCACAGATGCTCCTTTCTGCAGAGCTCTAAATCATGTTTCTTAATTCCCAGAGCCACATCTCAATCATACTCCTTGCTAATTTGAGAGTCACCCTCATTTCATTTTAAACGATTCATTTTTGGCAAATTTGTAAATGGCCCCGATGTGTTCTACAATTTAGTCAATTACTGTTTCAGCCAGCAGGACTCCGGGGACCAGGAACATACATCGCCTGGAGGTACCATCTCAATAATTGTTTCAGAAAAGTTGGGAATGGATTGCTAACGCTCTGTTCCACTTATTGAAATGTCAATTGGAGCCAAGACCCTTTTACTTCTCTTCTCACTCTCTCTCAGTACAGTATGACTGCCTCCCCTTTTCCCTCCCTGAGTCCTAACCATCGCTTAAAGAATAAAAACTGAGTTTGATCATTTTCAAACCTAAACTGTATTTATCTTGGAATGATTGTTCTCACAGAGATTATTTACCAGGAACTCAACAGAGGATATATAAGTTAGACTAGCTTCTTAATGTTTATATGAATTAATCCATGACTTGCACTTTTCTTGACATTTGTAAAATAAAAATGTAGCAGATGATTTGAACTCTACTGTAAACTGAAATTGTAATTAATTATTAATTAGCTGGATAAAAATTAAGAGATGATAATGGCCTAAATTAGGTCTTAATGGGTACTAATTAAGAGGAGAATCCTTCTTTATGGAGCCAAACAGCGTGACCTGCAGACCCCAATTAATTAAGTTATTATTAGCCATTTCCCTGTGTTTGGCTGATCTGGATCTCATTCAGCTGAAGTGAAAATCTGCTTCAAAACTCTGGAAAAATGTGCCTCTGTTTGTTCTGACACCAGGTCCTTAACCCATCCTCTGAGCCAATTAACCTGTGATGTGCCTGTCGGTACAGCGCTGATTAATTAGAGCAGTCAAGGGATCCACACATGATGCTGTGGAGGATCCCTCATGTTAGTATTTAGCTGTTGACTTTGCTCCCGCATGAGTGCCCCACAGCACAAGGACCTACAAAGTAAATTGTCCGTGCAGAGTCATCTCAGTCATCCACACAGCATGATACAGGCCAGGCTTTAAAAACATGAAGAAGAGCAGCTTTAAACAAACTTTCTTCCACAGTGTATACTACAGTCACTGTTAATAATAGAGAATAACATGTGCTGTGTGTATGTCTACGCTGTGGGTCAGCTGCATGTGTCTGTTCTTATTACTGGATGGGTAATTCTGTACTTCTGTGTGTAAGACCTTCAGCTCTATTCTATAATTAACTTTTGCCTGTGCCCATCAGGTTCCATTCCACACTTGATGTGTCCATAGCGACTGTTACACGCAACCAGCTTGCCATTCAGTATGTATTAAGCTGTCAGAGTGGGCTGCTCTCCCAAGCCGCCTGTCTTCGCTGAACAACCCAGCCTATTAACTCCTATTGACTGCGACACACATGTCCCTCCAAAATGAGCGGCTCCTTATTGATTTTTCTTGAGAGCTGCTCACTTCCCCCTTTCACGCCGCCAAGGGTGAGATCTTTATCCTGACTGATTGTATATGTTCATCGTATCAGAGCACTGTTGTGCAATTGCCATTTCAGACCCATGAACCCTCCTCTGCCCCTCCTCGCCCCCCTCCAATGTATCCTGGCTACTTGTTTGCAGCCAAGTCTCAATGAGACAATTAAAAGGCCTGACTCCCCTGTGTCCTCAGCAACACTGTGGTCAGATGGAGCTGCAGGCTCTCCGCATGGCCCGTCGTCTCCCTGCAGCTTTAATACAGCACACAACATAAAGACATAAGACATGACAGCCAGCTCCTCTCCCCCCCCCCCGCTAACACACTGCCTCCCAATCAATGGACCTGAATAGAAGGATGCCGTATCCTCTCAGTGACACTCCCTCTAACTGCTCCAGCCAAAATGAACTCTGACAGCATGTATCGACGTCATATCAAGCTCCACCATTGAGAGAAAAATGATTATCTGCTGGTGAAATCAGTTATTGACATGGCGTGGAATAGCTTCCCCTCCCCAAGGGATTTATTGATACAGTTTATGGTGTATAAATATTTATCTAATATGTGTCTGAAATAGATTTGTCTAGTTGCAGTGCATGTATCTGGTCTGGTCTATTGTTAGCCCATGGAGGGCTATCAATGCCTTCCTCTCCCTCCTCTGCCACTGAACCATGACTCTGCTTTCCTTCTCGTTGGATACTGTTTTTACAGGCAGCATGAAATTGCTTTGGCTGTTGCGACTGTGTCTTGAAGTCAATAGTAAAACATGTTGTAATTACATTTTATTGCTTCTCACTCTAGAAAAATCAAAATGGCTTTACTGCAGCCATCATATTGTAAATGCATGTAGACGTGCTTCGTGTCACACTGTCAGTGCAGGAGGAAAGTCAAACCTTTGCACAAGTAGAAATGTTATTAAAACAGGCCCAAATTAATGTAGTTAAATTTTTACTTAAAGCTCTATTTAATGACTTTTTTTTCTCACGGTGAATTATTACCTATTAATTTTTACCGCCAGTGTAGCTTTTTTTTTACAGGATGTATTAAAGCATATAGTCTTAAAACCCTTTTGAATCCACAGCAGTTACAATACAAAGAACAAAATTGCACTGGTTTGAATGCACCTGGATAACATTTTTTTCTGCTTATAGCTAAGTTCAGATCAGTTCATCAACAGCTGATATTTAAAACAAATGCATGAGATCTAACCCTCACCTTCCCTTGATGACACCCTGGTACAGTTAGGTGCAATTATACACACAGCTAACCAAGAATAAGCACAACATTTGTGGCTTTGCAGAGCTACTGTTTTGCAGTGTTTTTACTGAAAATATCTGGCAGTAAACGCAGTAACATTGCATGCAACAAACATGAGTTGGTTATGGAAAATCTCTCTGCTAGTGGGTAAAATTAAACTGATGGGAGCAACATATACCCACAGAAAAAGACACATTATACACCATGGGACATAAACAATTACAGAGTTACAGAGTCTGGAATAATGTGCAAAATCAGGCTTAAAAAAATGTTAGATTTCATGTTTTCACTTAATATTTTTTGTCAAAGGTCATACAACAGAAGTGGGGAGCTGCTGTTGCAGTGTGGATTTCTTGTTTTGTTTGCTTACTTTTAAGATGTTCACATATAATTCACAAACTGCAATAAGATTAAGGAATAAGAATTAGCAAACTGGCAACTAAAGTGCACAACCTGATTAACCTGAGCTTTTTACCCCTAAAATAAAAAAGTACATTCCTGACTGTAATTGTTTTTTATCTGATTTTTCTCAACAGCTAAGAGAGTGAATATTTGTTTTCTTTTTTAAACAGAGACTAGAAACTAATTCAAAAAGTTTTTATAATGATACTTATAACAGCATTAGTGATGCAGAGGAAATTAAAGGGACTCTATCTTTGAATTATTTTAAAGCATTCTTGTTCTTCTGTTGCACCACTTTAAGGCTCCTTTTTTTTTCAAACTCCATTCTGGCAGCGTTTATCAAAATCAGATCAAACGACTCTGATGAAACAAATTCATCAGCAGATTGTCCATCAGCTTCTTCTCTCTGGTATTATAGTTTTATTGTAGAGAAAATGCTGTATTGATCTTCTACCTCTCACTGTGCTGAACTTGAGTTGACCTGCTTTGTGGCTCAGAAGTGGTGGAGAGATATGCGTGTTCATGATGTTTCAATCATACAGCTCGAGCTTTGCAAGCTTTCCTTTGTTACTCGGATCTTGTTTCTTAAAAAGTGTATGCACAGGAAATGGTGGAAAGGTTAGTGCACAACAAGCCGAATACAAACTAAAAGCAGACAACTCAGATTTTTTTTTCTTACATTTATAGGAAACACATGACAGGCAGTGTTATTGTATGATATTGATTTTTACAGACAGGCACATGGCACACTGACTTTTTCTCCTTGATGATGCACGACCGCGGCCTCGCAAACATGACAGGCAGTCTCAAGTCAAATACTTCCATCCTCTCATCCTCTGCTGTGTCTCTATTACAGTCTGGTGGCTCTTCAGCTGACTTATTGACCAGCTCTTATGCTCGTTACTCAACAGAGGAGTAGTTTGCTGTGATTGATACCATGACTACTTTAAGACCTCTCTCGGCCCCCCTCCTCTCACCTCCCCAAATCCTATCTGCAGGTTTTAAAGCCATGAGTGGGTTTCATTAATGGTCTCTCCTGTTTATGACACCATAATTAGAGTTGAGGAAAGGCACCTAACTACCACGGTTCCACCATACTGAGAAAGTCAATAATGCAAGCCCAACAACTTCTCACACAATTGAGCCCCGTGGAAAATCCATATGCTCTACTGCTCTGTATCTTTATGGAGCTGTTTTGGTAGAAGCCACCTGATTTGTTAGTGTTTTGTCCTCCACTTTTAAATAATCCCACAAAATTGATTATTAACACCAGTGATATCATTTAGCTTCCAGCAGCCTCTACAGAATAGACGCTGTGTGGGATGTATTCTCCTCATGCAGCCGGTGTGCAACACTGTGTTCAGCACAACACGCAAGGCCGAGCCTCGTGGCCATTTACGTGCTTTATAATTTGTTTTGTGCTCCACCTCATGTACATGCAGCGACTCCTGTAAAAACCCAACCAGGCTGACCGCTACGCCTGGGTTATTTGTGTGGAGCAGGTCATGGGGGATATTACAGTAGATTGCTTTCCCAGAAAATAATTCTGCCATGTGGTCTATTGGGCTTTTCTCTGTGAGTTTGCCAGGCAGGATCGCATGCAGTTACACAGAGAAAGAGAACAGTTTGAATGCACACATAATACACCCTGTTTTTTTTTTTACTCACCCATCTGTCTTTTTAATTAAAACAACAAAAAACAGCTAAGGGAGGACTTGTTCTCACAAAAGAATATGTACTGTTGCAGGCTGCACCTTTGATGATAAAAGAATTATGTTATTCTATTTGAGAGCTGTTTTAAATTGAGCATATTATCAATAATAAAGTAAAATCAGTGGTTACAAATCTACCTTGATACTGAAAAATTATTTCCCAGTGTGACACTGGTGTCAAGCTCTTGACGTGTGTTCTCTGCTGTCTCTTTCACAGGTTATTTTGAAGCAGCAGCTTTAAGAGAGGTGATGTCGAACAGAAAGGTGTGTATGGTCCTTAAATGCTCAGCAGATGGTGTTTTTTTCTTTCAACTGAAGAAAAGTCAGGATTTATTGATTTACAGCCCAAAATTGCAAAGCATACCTCAAGGGCTCTACAAAAGGAAAAGACGAACAGAATGACGTAAAGTTGGAAAGTTGCACTAAAAATAAGATTCTGTTCTTGATGCTGCTGAGCTGGGATGTCAGTATTTGTAACACAGCCGCTTGTTCTCACTGGTGTCACAACTGTCATCTGATGGGGCTTTAGAAAGCAGCATGAATAGTTGATGTCGTTTACTGCAGCCCAAACTTGAATGTAAATAAGACGCAGGTGACTGGGACGCCGTTCACCACAGCTCTGCTTCGCATGGCCTTGTTATTGTACATCTCCTGTTGGCCCTAGAAGAGCAAGACTATCTTGTTCAAACCAACAGTCGTCCTGTCAGTCAGTGTACGTAGTAAGGGTGACAGTGAGGCGGGCTCTGGCAAAAACAGTGCCAAGGCATCCTGCAAAAAAATGTAACCAATCTCAGCTTTTTTTTGCAAGTCGATGCTGTGTGGCAGGACACAGTTGGCCAGGATGAAGAAGCAAGCAGTACTCCAATGGGTTACACAACCCAAATAATTTAACCTGTTTAAAAATGTTTATATTTCTCACAATATTGCTACTCAATTTTTGTATTTCAACATCTAAGAAGCTTTTATATATTTATTGCTCATTTACATAAACTGAATTTTTGGTAGCAAGTTTGATGGTAGAGGCACTGAGTGGCTGTGGGCTACTGCTAGCATGCTAACATTAGCATACTTACATGCTTGCAGTGACAGTGACATGGCAGTGTTTTACTGTTTTCCATCTTCTTATCACAGTTTAGCATGTAAGAGTGCTAACATTTGCAAACGAGCAACAAACACAGGGTAGGCTACGGCTGAAGCTAATGCTATTATTATTATTTTTGTATGTTTGGTCGTAAACTTAAAAGTATTTTATTCTGCATCGCAATACTTTGACCTGATATGATGTCAAAGTCAGTAGGATTCATCCCCTGGGGAAACTGATTGTCTACAAAAAATTTCATTGTAATTCATTCTTTTACTGGCGATATTAAAGTTTTGACTGAGAAACCACATTGCTATACAACAAGCTGGACTAAAAGCTCCTCATAGAAAATGATTCCTCGGTTAAAATGCTAATAGCAAAACTAACCACTCCTACAAGTTTCCGCTTAAAGGTGAGAGTCGCGTTGCAATATGAAAGCAGTGTTAATGAGGCCAGGAAAACATGTTGAGATGACAGCAGTCTAATGACTTCCATGACAGTATACAGGCACTGGTGTAATCACAACTAAATGTCAGACACCATAAGGCCTGGTGCATAATGGCTCCAGATTGATTACTCCGTCTTGCTTTAATTAAGAAATGCAATATTTGCTTAAAAGGTATTGATTGTAGTTTAAAAGAGGGCAAGGCATCAAGCTAAAAAAGTGAAGAGAGGACCCTGGAGTCATAACAGACTGAACAGTTGTGTGAGGAGGGATTTACTCTGAGAAACAAAACACAGGCAGCTCCCACAGGCTGGTTGCAGTGTCGTGCTATCTTACATAAAACAAAGTCGGAGGTTAAGTAGAAAATGTAGCCGTCAGGGTTGAGTTTATTATCAATTGTGATCGTTACCTGTGAGGTGCTGACATTGGCTGTTAATCAGAGCAGTCAGTCAGGAACTCGTACAGCATTTTTCTGTGTAACTGATCCCTTTAGAGTGAGATGCATCATTCACTTTGCTGGGCAGGAGATGAACCGGTGCAGGTAGCAAGACAGTGGATAGTTATATATCATGAATAAACTAGGCCTCTGAGAGCAGAGCGACAGGCGTAGCTACACAGAGCTGAGTGGGACCCCAGGATGGGATGTTTCCCGCTGGGGACCCCCACACACTCTGGCCGGCCTTCCGGGGAGATTAAATGTTATGTGCTTGGGATCGGACATGTGGTTCTGTAAACGTAAACCAAACTTGGCTCGTATCGGTTCACCCTTGACTGTAAACCTAACCCCTGTGACTGAATGAACCTGTATCATAATTAAATCATCAGCACTTCGCTTTTACTGTGCCTGCAACCCAAACCACTGCCGGAGAGGGGTAAGAGGAGCACGGCTGCGATGGCCAGTGATGACAGTGAAACCAAGAGCTGAGAGCCTCTCTGAATAGTCTTGCATGGCAGGAGCTGGTGGGGCAACAGCCACCCACCTAACACCTGCTTAGACCTTATCTGGATATCTGTGCTATCACTCTCTTAGTTACTCCTACATTACCTTTACTTACCGCACTCCTTTTAAACATCCTTCATTACCTTTGAGAGCCAGGGTGCAAATATAGTTATTAACCTGCAGATTACCTTCACATTCTTAAACTTATATAAGCCTTTTTTATCGCCGAAAGATAGTGAATGATCTTGAATCCCCAACCTCCAAGATGCAGTGGTGTTCCCGGAGTCACGTCTCCTCTGTGTTACTCTAATGCCTAGTGGCTTGTTGCACCGTGTGTGTAATGACTGTGGACCTACCAGAGCTTATCCTGTTGAACAGAGGATATTAAGCGGGGTAGTTACAAAGGCCAGACTTAATTTGACCTCTGCCTGCCCTCTCCTCTAGTGAGGTGGCTCGGAGAGGCAGAATGGTGGTTTGGGCAGTTGGTGATGAATGACTGTATTTGGTGGGCAGATTGTTACAGTTCCACACTAATTGAGGGGTCAACACAAAGAGCAAATGTGGTAATTGAGTCACTCGACTGTGCCTATAGAGCTTTAAGTGGCTCTTTTGACCCTTTAGCCCGCACTGGATTCAACGACAGAGTACTCTCCTGTCTCTGTGTTTATTGCTCCATCCAAAAGACATTAATCTCATGTTTATTAGTGTATTTTTTATAGCTCTTTGGCTTGAGATGGGTGTAAAGATCCACAAGGGCTGCACAGTTTTTCTTCAGAAGCACTCTGAAGTCCAGTTTGTTTTTCTTGGTGCTGTTGGAGTTCTGCATGAAAACAAATTAACACTTTCTGAATAATGCCGTATATTACGACATCATTGCATACCACACTGTACGCTACAAATCGGTTGGACTACACACAGATGGAAATCACATACATGTGCTGAAATTTGTTGAAAATCTGCTCCGTTCATACATGTTAATGTTCTCCTTGAGACCCGGGCCTGATCACCCTGTTTAGTGTCTCGCTAAATAATTCAGTAATCCATTTCCTTTGCTTCTTTCTTACCTTATGTCTTGTCAGTGGAAATATAAGTTAAACCCTGAAACTGAGCAGTACTCACAACTATTTTCTGTCTTTAAAGACATGACAGGATTTAATCCAAGAGGCTATTATGTCATGTTTTGTTTAACCAGAGTAGGGATTTCTGTCACTTTGTACAAGGTGCCTAGAATAGTGAATAGTTGTAAGCAACACTTGTTGTATAAAGAACAACTTCTTTTCTGTGAGGCCAGTGACCCTCATGAAGGTTACAAGCCACAACACAATGGTCTGACAATAAAAAAAGATGTTTTTTATACTACAGATGTAGTGCTTTGACATTTTCTGTCCTGTTTTGTGCAACCAACAGTCTAAAGAGAGAAAAGCTGCAAAAATCTGCACTGGAAGGCTGTAGCAAGAAGATTTTAAGGGTTTTAAAAAATATATGGATATAAAATACTGGATGATCAGTTTTCTGTCTGTGGTGTCATATCTCATATCACAACTTGTTTTAGTTCTACTGTTCATCTTTTGGGATATTTTGTCTGAACCTCATATTTGTGTTATTTTAGCCTAAGTGTTCCTTGTTGTGGAGACGGAGTCCTGTGTTATTGGATGGAGTTTAATGGATCTGTTGGCCTTTGCATTTGCTTTGCTCCTGAAACATGCGCTCAGCTGAGACTTGGGCAGAACACCATCCATTTACACCTAATGGCCATTGCCTTTAAACGTGGTGAGTTGTGAACAACACGTGTTAGTGTGTGGGTGTATGTGTGTGTGTGTGTGCGTGCACGCGTGTGTGTGAAAAGCTACAAGGACAAATGCATTCTGCATTTAATGAGTGTGGGCCAAAGGGAACCTGGGTAGTTAAAACTGAGAGTTGGCGAGACTATTTTGTCCCTTGTTACCTGACTCTTCTGTTGCACCTTTAAACTGCAACATGCCACTAAACTACTCTGATGGTCTCAAAGGACGGATGTAGAGGCTGCAACCCTGTGTGAATGGGATTGATGGACCACATTAAACTCTGAGCTTCATCCTGCTTAAATGCTTTTGCTCTCTAAATCTTTTCTGCAATATCACTGTCAGAGGACTGCAGACTGCACAGGATTTATCCATGAGATTGTTGGCTGGTCATTTGAACTGTATATCTGGATGATATGGTGGTTAACAATCGTCACCAACTTGTGTGTCTGTTTATTCTACTGAATGCATGGGCGGAAACAAAGATGAGTTTCCTTTGTTTACCTCTGCACGTCTCCCAAAGGTCTGTTTAAATGTCCACCGTTCTGCGCTAACCCTCCTTACTCTTGACTAAGATGTGATTGTTTCAATGCACAAAAATGTGGATGTTGTAATTACCATTTGCACAAACAAGACAGCAGCTTCATTGATATGCTGCCGTTGATAAGGCAAGAGCTTGGCAGCGAGACAATGGCTGAGGCCACCAGGGGCTCGCCAGCACCAGGGACACGGTACCGTCCTGCCTCCTCCGTCAATGCAGACGACCAACAAAAGCGGCCTGTCATTCACCGCACTCTAGCGTTTTTAATTAATTTTCAGTCGGCTCTCCTCTGAGTGCTTGTGCGGTGAGTTGACCCCCAGATCTGCTCATGAATGTAGCTTTCTCCTCAGCCCTGGCTGTCAGAAGGTCAGCAGTGCAGACTCCCCAAACAGGAGCCCCTTTTCTATCCTACTGGACTCAGGAGGCTGTGACCATTGTCCAAGCCAGGAGAGTTCATGTGTTTGAGAATATGGATGTGATAGAGGTCAGTGAGGAAAATGGCAATTCAGCTGGACTTGTATAGGAGCATGCTAAACACGATAGACGGGATTGATTCTGAATATCAAGGCTGTGTTTGACGTTCAGCAGTACGTGACCCTTATTTTTGGCAGCTGCCATGGTAATAGTCTTCATCGGAGCTGTATCACTTATTGACTTAGACGTCAAAGCAGTCAACCTGTTAAGCTTTAGGAGGACGTAATGTTTTGTCACATCCTTAAGTGGGACTAAGACTCTACAATCAGACCTTTTCCATCAACGTGTCACTGGTTTCATTTCAAATTCTGCTCCTGATTTTTAACCAGTTTGTGCATTTTAACCAAAAAATCAAATTGGTTTGTGACACAGAAAGTTTTTTTTTCTCAGCTGGAATCAAGAAATAAAAAGCAAAGGGAGCGTGTCAAATTCTACAGGTCATTGTGCTCTGTTGATGTTGTTTCCTCGATTACAATGATTCTGATCAAACTTGGTTGGAAAAGTGTGCTGATTCACTAGATAGCACCAGGTATCTAATAACCCTGAACAGAACTAGTTCAAGCACCATAGCTAATTCGGTGGAAAAACACTCAGTGAAGAGTTTAATGCTGCTCTTACTCGCTATGCATGAGTACAAATCAGGATGGCCTGCGGATAAGACGGATCAGAGTTGATCAAATTGCTGTTGTCTTAAAGCCATTTTGATTTGGATTAATCCACGGGAGTGGTCACACCCGCTCGGTATGTGAATCTATAGCTCCTTATGTTTCCATCTTGCACCCCCACCGGGCTTTGTGATCTGCCGGAGCTTTGGAGGATGAAAGGAAGTGGGACTAGTTATTTTTGATGAATATGCCAACTGTGTTCAAGGAGGCTTTTTAAATAAGTGCCCTTGACCTATTCTTAGGTTTATCCCTGTCGTCTTGTTACCCCTCTTTTGTCTCTGTAGGGGGTTGAATTTAGTCTGATTAACTAATGGCTACAGTGTTGTTAGAAATGTGGATTTTTTGGTTACTGCAGAGCTGTCTTAAAATCCTTTTTCATCATGTGGGTCGCTCTTCATCTAAGCTCTCCACTTCAAGATTAGATGTTTTCTACCTGGTGTGTTTGCAGGAGGCTAAACGAGATATGTTTTGATCATAGCATCTTAAAATGAATTACTTTTTCTTCCATGTTCTGCATTATTTCTAAAGCAAAATTCTAGATTCAAACAAAATTCAAAGGAAAAATCAACTGGAAATATATATGATCTAAAATTAGATTTAATTGTTAAGAAAAAAAGATTAAAAATTGTGCTTAAAATTTTGGCTAATCGAGGATGGAATTATTTTGGCAAGCTTTTCAATCTGGCCCTTGTGGCTCGGTAAGATGTCCTCTGGTCTCTAGAAGCTTTAGATCTAATGGTGGACCATTTTGCTCACAATTAATAGAGCTCCCCAAGAGACCAGGAGCCTATAGACTTGTGGAAATACAGTAGCAGCCTTCAGGCAGCTGGCTAGATGTGACTTTCTTCCCCGTCACTCACATTTGTCGTAATGGCACGAGAGCCACACTGGCTATTCCCCAATGCTGTGTGTATGCATGAGTGTGTGTAAGCCCACTGCCCCAAGCATGTCTCATTTCAAAGTGCTGTCACTCCCTGCTTCCTGGCATCTATTAACACCCACCATTATCATGCTAATCTACATTGTATGATTACATAAAGTAATTTATGCACAGTTCTGTTCCATGGCTGCACAGGGATGCGTGCCTCTATTGTTGAATGCTTTAAAAGGAACATTTTATGATCATCAAACTCCTTTTATCGTCTCTCCCTCTTTATATCTGTTCTGTTTTCTGGCACTTTTCACACTTGTCTTCTTCCTCTATCAACAAATTCTGCAAAAGCACTCGCAAAGATTTGAAGGCCTCTGCCTACTGAGAAAATAATAGCTAAAATCGCCAACTGAGCCGTGCTGCTTTGTTCATGAAGAGACGATGAGTTGAGATCACTTTCCTCACAGTCCTCGTTAGCTCCATATCGGAAATGGTAAGAATGTGTTTTGTGCTGAAAGCAGAGGGCAAGAGATGAGCTCTCTTCCTCATTTATTCACAGCTAGTGGAGTAATTAGGAATGCAGAGGGCTGTTAAATTAAAACTGAATTGCACTTATTAACATTTTAACTACCAACCCCACCCTCTTTAGACACTAAACAAGGACAGTTTCAGCTCTAATATGCCTGAAGAATCCCGCTGAGGGGACTCTTTATGTATCTCTAAAACAAAGACGTTCTTTAAAGTAAGATCTCCCTTTTGTTTAAACAACCAAGCATTTAACATTCAGTGTAATATGCCAAGTCTTCCTCCATGCTGTCAAGAGACGCACCACAGGAGCTTCTCAAACTCTTTGCTTAATGGAACACTATTTGTGGTCAGATTGGAAAGCTAATGGTGGTCCCTTTGAGGGTAACTCTCCAAATTAAATAGCATGGATTCACATCTGTCAGACAAAACCAGGAGGCTCTTTGTAATCAATGACCCAAACCAAGAGAGGCTCTACGGGGGGTGCCTCTGCGATGATGGCAGCAAGCATAAGGAGCCACCAGGGACGCAGGCAGCTCACCTGCACTAACAGCCACTGTGCCGGGCTTGTGGAGCAGGCTAGAACCTGGGAGGGAGAACCAGCAGGGTTAATGTACATTTATAGAACAGGTCAAACTACTTAAGCCAGGCACTGATTTATAATGCAGGAGTGCAATGTGACTAAACTGTAAAGGGAATTCTTGTTTTTCTGTGCAAACATTGCCGTCGGTGTTGTGTTAAAATGTTGAACCCCATTAATTTTATCACTCCCCCTCTCTTGTTTCTCTACGTCTTTAAATTTTGTTTGGAGGAGAGACTTGCAAGGCCTCCCGCTGTTCTGGAGAATTTCCTCTCGTTGTTAATTTTCCCTGCTCCATATGGCGCCACAGACACTTCACCTGCAGGCTGTAGCAGGCCGCGCGGCAGCCAGCAGACATCCTCGGGCTCAGGCTGTCATTTACACAGGCCTGTGCATCTGTCTGAGCAGAACACAACAGAACAGAGACAGCTCTTCCCTTCACCTCACAGCCTGAGTCCGGGCACCATCCGCCTGACGAAATCAGATGTCTGAAATACAGTGAATTACAAAGGCGGTGGCAGGTTTAGACAAGACTCCCGTCATGCAAAATTCTCACGTTCTCACTACCTGTTTGGAAAAATTCAGGCTGGAGAACAGCCAGAGAGACCATGCCAAATGTGTTTGTGTGCTTGTGTGTGTGTGAAAGTCTGTCTTTTGAGCGTGTGCATGCAAGTGTGCACACAAGCCTGTGTGTGTGTGTATGTGTGTGTGTGTGTTTTCAGGGGGTTTGAAGTTTGCCTATGGCAGAGCCATGGAAGAGAGGGTTTCATCCTGGCTTGTCATTGATTAGAGAAGAGTCTTTAATTCCATCCCACCCCATGTTGTGATTCATTTGCATTCTGTGTCAGGAGGTAATGGAGTTTTGCTCTACGGTTTGCTCTGAAAATCTTGAAGATGTGGTCTAATGTGCATGCAGCCGCTAGCAAAGAGCTTTCTGATTTATTATGTCTCTTGTGTTTGCTCATTTTTTTCCCCCTTCTTTCTTGTCTTGGGGTACGACTGTGCTTTGCCGTCAAATGGCTTGGAGAGAGGAGAGGTGCACAAACTGCAAAGACTCCCAAGATATTTGTCAATATTATTCTGCAGACTAGATTTACATCCAAAACTGAGACACTTGCAGTGGAACTGTAGATTTCTATTCACCTTAATATTCCCCTTTTGTGTTCAGCAAACATATTTTCTTTATTATGGAAAATGCTGCATAAAAAATATCTCTTTTTTAATTTATTTAACTATTTCCAAAAGTTATTAAGATTTTGACAAAGGGCTGAATAAAGTAAATAAATAAATCTCATTTGGAGTCATTGTTAATATATTTTTGCATAATTTAATCATGCTCTTTGGAAAAAAAAATATTGTCTAACTGTGAACATTTTATTATTAATTTTTACATTCTAATAATTTTCAGTCCACAGTAATTTTCTGCAAAGGTAAAGACTGTGAGTACTCTCTGTCCCCAGTCAGTTCAGCATGTGCCCTTATTTTCTGTGACTCTTAAATGATTCCTTTTCACAGAGGTCTGATTTTCCCATTATGTCTGAGATGAGATATGAGGTTAGGGGAAGCTACTGGTGCGGCTGGATTGGCTGTCGGTCGGTGAGTCCGGTAGGTTTTCTGAGCAAAGTTGGGAAAATGTGGTGATAAAATTTGTCAACCTCTGGGGGTGGGGTGTGTTCAGGGTCACGGCTAAATCTGTGCGCCTTGGGCAAAAGGCTAGCCCATAATTCCAGCACAGACGAGCAGAGAGCTGACCTCAGTACAGCTGAGGCCAAGCCACACCGATTTCTGCACACCTGCAGGATCGTCAGTGGGATAACAATGAAGGCGAGGGGACAGACAGGGTCTCTCTCTCTGTCTCTCTCCCTCTCCCTCTCTCTCTTTCTCTTCTTCTCTCCCTTTCTTCTTGGCCTATCTATGGAGACACCTGAACGTCCTTGCACACTGACCGTCTCCCTGCTTTTCTTCATTCCTCCTCAAAAGAATATAGCTGTTCACATAAGAGTGTGCTGCTTTTGAAGTAGCAAATGGAATTTTCAAGGCATCCTTACAAATACTTAGTCCATCAAAGAAATAACTCAATCTAAAATGACAAGAATTGCACTCTTACAGTTGCTATCCATTTTCATCCACATATTGATTCTCTTTTATATCAAAGTGTTGCATCAACATGCAATCATGTTAATACATCTTACCTATTGTGAGTCATGGCTCATTCAACTGATAAATATGTAAATTAAAATGTTTTATAGTTGATAGCCAACATTAATCTCATTTGGACGTCTTAAACCAAATTAAATGAGAAAGTGTAGCACGTAGCAGTTTGCAAAGTGTGCTGTGGATCCAT
This sequence comes from Acanthurus tractus, assembly GCA_029783725.1. NCBI lineage: Eukaryota > Metazoa > Chordata > Actinopteri > Acanthuriformes > Acanthuridae > Acanthurus > Acanthurus tractus. The sequence continues at coordinate 15,729,397 of JAQNCA010000028.1, forward strand.
CTCTGAATTAAAAAGGAAATGAGCAGGAGACAGAACTTGCTTTTTTATTACAAATGTTAATGAAAAATGTTATTGACTTGAACAAATGGAAAATACACCTGGAAATGTATATTAAAACCCCTTTTCCAATTTCTCTCTCTGTGTAGTTTGCAATTATAGTTATTTCAGCAATAGTCGCGGAATTAATTTTGCGTGCAGACTGATAATGTTAGCAGTGTAAGAAGAATGGATATTGTGTTGGATAGGGGGTCTCTAGGTATTTACAAGGAGTGGAGAGAGCAAAGCTTTATTTAATTGAAAGAATGAATCAATAACAGCTGTAGTGCTTTGACAAAGACGGCCTTGCAAAATGAGCAAGTAATTTACTGTGGACAATCCAAGGTCCAGTGGATGGCTGATTGACAGAGTGTATTCTGGGTGTAAGACTGCCAAGTGTAGCTACAGGCAGGTGGATATCTTTAAAAACTGACAAATTACAAAGATAAGCACTTCCATGGATTGTTAGCTTTAGTGCTGAGAATTGAAATAACTTGTCAGTGCCGATTTTCACCACTGATGATAAACACTCCATGTTTCTTTGTCACTCATATGGTGGGGTAAATAAATGTCTTTTGTCATTCCAGAATTAGAAATAGGAACTTTTTAGAGTCCTTTCCACTTTTAAAATGGTCCATTTTCATGCAGCCATTAACAGTGGACCAACAATCCTCCAATATATGTATGTGTACGTTTCAGAAGTTTGTGATTTGTATCTGTAACTTGGCAGAAACTCTTTTCCTCTCTCAAGAGACGCTCTTCAGCTGTGCATCAGAAGAGACACAATTGGCTTTTCCTCGCTAGTTACATTTTACAATCCTGTTTTTCATTGCTGCTGGATGTTGGTAAATGTTTTCTCAGATCTCACTTATGCATCATTGCACTCAGGCCATCACTGAGATCCTTTTTTTAAAAAAAAAAAAAAATCAATCTTTAAGGTAAATTAGTCTGCATATACACTGGCAGCCATCCCAGTATGTAAATTCATGTGCTAATTCACTACATGATTTCATTTCAAGTTCCAAGCAAATGAGATTTTAATTGAAAATGAGATCTTCCATAGAGTCTCTCACTGGAGATGTGCAGCAGGGGAATGATACTTCTGCAGATTGTTTTAAGAGACAAGGAGATTTTTTTTTTTCAACTTCCAAGCCATTTACAAAAAGATTGTATGTTTTCTCATCCTGCCGTTTCCCCACAACCTGCAGGTTAGTGAAAACGCACAGTGAAATTAACATTGTGCTTCAGCTCTTTGTCGGTATGAAGAGGCGGGCTATTAACATTTGTGTATTTTCATTATGTTAATGGTGTTAACACATGCCCACAGATTGCCACCAGTGGTGCAGTAATTCTGTCTTGCTGAACATAAAGTGTCCGAGTGGGTCATTTTGATTATGACACGCTAATTACATATTGCCTTTCCTTTCTGTGTGTTCTTCCCTCAAACTCAGAAAGACCTACAGTCTTTAATGGTTAGCTTTTATGAGTTGGTGGAAAGAAAATAGTAGAAAAAGATCTGCCTATGTTCCTGACGGCTATGTTGCACGCATGCTTCACTGCTTCCCTTTAAACTTCCTAAATTGTGTTTCACAATAAATAGATGCCCAAGCCTTTAACTGCCAGTATTAGATTAGATACCATTAGATGTAATAGAAAATTCTCTCCCTGTAATATTTTCATAAGAGTTTGAGGCATTTGATTAATCTGACCACATTTTATTGCATTAATGATTTTTTTCCCTTTCCACTCTGCTGTAAAGACATTGGCTAATGCTGTTTTCTGTCTCCCCTCTCTGCTCACTCTCATTCATCCTCAGCCGTTATTGCAATGCATTGTTGATGAGGTGAGTCGGCGTCTTATGTGCTTTCACTCCTAAAGTCATTCCTAATGGAGTGGAAACCTTATATTTTGTTTCCTAATGAAGCACAGGAGTGGCAGACAGCTTCGCTTGGGCTGTCCTATGGCTGCCTGCAGGTTGAAGCCACCGGCCCGAGCCAAGCTGCTCCGAGGGACCCAGCAGGGGATGTTCGGCCGGGACAGCAGACAGCATACACATGAACTCTTGCACAGGCCATAGCAAAAATCTAAAAATATGCAGTGATGGAGGAAGTGTTCAGATCTCTCACTTAGAGTTTCATTGTGTAGGATTTAGGGGAATCAGTTTATAAGATATGGTTTAAATGGAATATAATATTCACAAAAAATGTTTTCATCGTTGTATAATCACCTAAAAATGAAAATCATTTTGTTTCCTTGGAGAGAGCATTTTATATCTACAGAGGAAGCAGGTCTTCTTCAGTTTGGATCCGCCATGTTGCACTGCCATGCTGCTACAGTAGCCCAGAATGGACAAACCAAACACTGGCGCCAGAGAAGGTTTTCGGGTTTTTAGCAAATTTCATGTTCACCTCAGGTTCTCCTGAACACTTCAGAGGGGAGTGTGAGCAAAAGGAGATTCATGATGGTTGCATGCAAACTTCAACTTTACCTCCAGAAGTAACTTAGTCCTGCACACTGTGCCTTTAAGTATAACACAGCAGTTTTAAAATAGTCCATTACAACTAAAAGTCTGGCAATTAATAATAACATAATAACATACCATAATTCATCTTTTTCATGTCTATACAACAAATATGAAGTTAGAACCAGCTGTTTGTAAGCTTTAGCATAAAACTGAAAGTATGAGGAAACAGCTGGACTAGTTTTGTCTGATGGACAACCACAACCTTTAAAGCTTACTAATATCTTGTTTGTATAATCTGTGAAAAAGCAGCAGTGTAAAATCACAGGTTGAGGTTATAATGACAATTTGAAGTTTTTTCTCGGTCACACAATTCTATTTATTGACAGTCTGTCTCTTGCTTTCAGAGACAGCTGTGCTGTTCTCTGTCTTCATGCTAAGCTAAGATAACCAACTCATGGTTGTGGCTTAATATTTACATTCAGGGCTCAGCAATAACAGCTGCCCAGAGCGAGTAAAACTGAAGGTCAGGCTATGTAATTTAGCAACTTAATTGCCACTTAGCGCCAGGCTTGTGGTAAAAATCTTTGAAAGTAAGTATGTACAATTTTCTCTAAATAACTTTCGCTAAACACACTTAGTTATCCACCAGCACCTCAAAAAAAAAAAAGACCAGCGTTTGTAGTTTTTCCTCTGCCAGTTTAAACAACCCTGCAACATTTGTTTTTACAGCACCTCAAACTGTAAAAATGTGTCACTGTAGCTGCGACCATGTTGACTGTTTCACAGTGCTGCAGTGATGTATCTGAGTAAGATTTCATGCTTTCAATCAACAAAATATCTGAGGGTTTGATGGCCCCATTCACTGCTTAAAGCTCTGTTTAACCAGAACCTGAAGTGATAGGTCTCTGCACTGAGAGTCCACGGAAAACTATCTGAGCTATTCTGAGCTGAGGTTTCACAGCAAGGTCACTTTTAAAACAAAATGTCTCCTCCGCTATCTAGGTCACAGCACATTCTGTTACTTTCTCCGAAACTTCCTTCCTCTCCTCCTTCCTGCCACGGCTTATAATTAAACACACACAATTATCCCAAATTTAATGGGATTTCAGAACCAGGCTTTTATTTAAGAGGTAATGAATAATATTTTAATTGCATATGTAACTGTGAGATCGAAATGTGCTTCTCTCATCACGTGTAATTACTACGACACATTTTTCTACTGTGATATTTGGGGAATGCGATCAATAGCTGATGAGTGTCCTTTTTTTTCTGCGTTTTTAAGGTCACTGTGTGATTGTTACTAATTGTGAAAAGATCCAGCAGGGAAAAGTGAAAGCATAAGCACACTTAAAACATATGGATAGTGTCCCATTGTTTGTTGATGTCTGTAATTAATGATATAATGCATGGCACTGAAGTACTTTGACCTCTGAACCGATCATTATTCAGAGTGTAGCAGCATCAATCAAACTGTGCTTTTCTCAGATCTATTTCTGTACACCCCCTCAGGGACATACGGGGCACCCACTGTATCCTCATTTGTATTCAGCTGACCAAGGCCTTACTATGAATGATTTAGAAGTCTGAATCAGATATTAACTCGATGAGAGGCCGTAATGTGAGATTTAACAGGCTGCTTCTGAAGTTCATAGACTGCAGTGTCTGCCTCTGTTTCCTCAAACTCAAAAAAAGTCATTTTCTTTGTAGAACTTTGGTGTATTTACTGATTTCATCTCTTTAAATTCCACCACAGAAACAACATGTATTTACTCGTCTTTGGGAGATGCAGTTTTCAGGTCCAGTGAATGACAGGCTCAGTGGTGTTATTCACTCTCTCCACATCATTATGAGCATTTGAGCGCCTGCCTTTTGGATGGAGTGCTGGCCAGATTGTTTGGGCTATCTGGAAGGAGTGACATGCATCGCTGCCCAGCCTGGGGTTTAGAGGTTGTGTGTGGTGTTGATGTCCCACTCCACCAAGCATCCCGGGCTCTCCTCAGGACCGGCGTATTAGAATAAGTCATTCCATTGTTAATTTAAATGGCTTAATACATCACTCTAAGGTAACAGAGTGATGTGAGCAGCGAAGGGAGAGAGCATGAGAAAGAGAGGGAGTGAGATGCCAAGGGGTGTTTCTTTAATATCAAACGAAATTGAATCCTGCATTACCTCACTTGTGCCGTTTCTCAAGCAGCTCCCAGGCTATTAATGGAAAGCTGTAACAGGATTGGTTCAGTCTTTGGGTTCTTTAATTTCATCGCAGCTCCCAGATGTTAGGTCTTTGTCTCATTGCCAATCCCTGGCTGATCTATGGTGTTGTCTTTATCCTGCCTCGACTCCATTGTGGCTGTGTTGTGTTATTGGGTCAGGTGAATCTATCAAGGACGGAGAGTTGGGCAGTTCACACACCAGGGGGATAATTACAGGGTGATTGGTGTCCTCATGCTTTCTGTTCTCACTGTCTTTGTCTCCTCTCTGTTAGCCTCACCCTTACATAAATGCACACAGCGTGGCACTGGAAGTCGACCAAAAAAAGCCACTCAGTCCCAGGATCCTGGCCCCTCGTACCTGTTTCAATCTCTGGGGCCCCGTTTTGAGCAGCTGTGTTTGTTTGATAGAAAAAATGTGCACTATTGTTTACAGATGTTTGTGGACTTATTTACACCAGCGGATTGACTAGAACTCTGGAGACAGCAGACTTTAATTCTCCACCACCACATCTACTGCTATTATTAACCTAACCTCCTCCCATAGATAACTGATAACAGTTAGCTTCCAGTCTCACACTTTTCCTGCCTCACTCAACCCTGAATCCTCACATCTGTGTATCCTTTCTGGGTCATAACAACGCACTATTTCAAGCTGCTATTCAAGTTCACATAAAAAAGGCTGTGTTTAATTGCAAATGAGAGTACAAATAATGCTAGCTAGTTCACTAACTTCCATCTTCATTTTCTGACGAATCATCTGGTGTTTTTGTTGTTTCCCCACAAGTTATCGCAACTAGAGAGGGCAAAGGAAATGTGACATAACAAAAAACAAAATGGAATGTTACCTTGAATAAAATTATTAACTTGAATTGGTTTGCTGGTTTGTGGTCCATCTCAGGGGTCAACCACAGGCATGACCCTGATTATTGGTTGTGACTTTACCAGGTCAAAGTTCACCACAGTTGAACTTCATGGGAAGTTGCTTTGATGCTTGAAGCAAATATTTGACTCCTTCCTTTTTTTTTGGAATGACTGTGAGACAAATATTCACAGAAGCAACAAAAATATTTCCCATAGTCAATTCTGTGCATGTGTGTCCCAGTTTAAAACCAGTAAGGTGGTGGTTATGTGACCAAAGAAGGGCAGGCTTGCTTTGTATGGCTTGCTAGCTTGTATATTTGTCGTTAATAAGAGAGGAAAAACATAACTAAAGCATCTCTAAAGAATGAAAAGAAAAACTGTACAAATGATACAAAGCTTTTTCGATCACCCTGATACCTACATTCATTCAATAAGAGCATTCTCTTATCACCTTTTTTGACTGTAATTGCTGCAAAAATGTTAAAACAGAAAAACATTCACACAAGAAACAAACTTAAACCTCCTTTTCAAAATAATAAACTCTCAGCAAGAACGCAGATAAGCCCAGTGCATCTTTATCCCCGTACACACTGGATACACCTTGTATTTCTAAGATATGTGTTGACTTTAAAGTTTGTAACCTTGAAAGTGCAGTTTCTTGAAGGGGGGGCTCTTATTTGTTTGTTGGGCAAGGGTTCCCTGGTCCCTGGTGCAGACAAGTATGTCGCACACCCTCTCACTTGCATCTGATCTTGATGGAAATCTCTGGTCTTGTGTTGTTCACACACACCCACACACACACAGCTATTGCTATTTGCACTTCCTGACTTTGGGCTGTTCGGGGCTGTTTCAGCACTCTGGACAGTTCCTCCACAGGGACTTGCAAAGTGTTCAAAGCGGAGGCTCTCACCTCGCCCCGAAGTCTGACTGAGGACACCAAGACTGAGTCCAAAACTGAGATTTGCCACTTGCAGACTGTGACACGTGTGTGTGTGTGTGTGTGTGTGTGTGTGTGTGTGTATGTGTGTGAATGTGTGTGTGCGCCGATGAGTCCACTGAGTCACCCAGCCCTTCCCCCACACACGCATAGCATCCACCCAGAGCCATTCTATCTGTATGGAAATTTGGGCTCCACAGCTGGAATCCCACAAAGCACTGTCATCTACTAATAGTTATTATCTCTTTGGCCTGCTCCCTCACAAAAATCCTGCAATACAAACACATCACATCTTTATGGTAATGCCCTACAATACAGCCCCAAGCTATGGAGCATAGACCTTTGTTATCATTACGATAATTCCCATTCTCACTTGACTCCTCATTACACCATCGAAACTGCTCGGGGTTGGATGTAGACAAATCCCTGCATCTTTCTTTATTACACTGTAGAATACAGTGTTAATACACAAAACTTAAACTCCCTAAGTACTCTCTAAGCATAGTGAGGCGATTGGTGTAATGAAAATTAAGTATTAGAGTTGTCACAGTGGATTAGCAGTAGAGAGGCCCGTGTGCTTCAGTATTTGTGCTTATTTGTTGTAGATAGGGCTAAATATAATCATATATTGACTTTTGTGTAATTGTATGACACGATTTTCTCAGACATCTTGTCTTTGACCAACATCAGAAAAATTATATTGTTGTTCTATTGATTTTAGCAATATCACCTCGGCAAAGTGGTAAATATGACTTGATATATCAGTCCTCAAATTAAAGATCAATACCTTTGCAACAAATTTTTTATTTTATTTATTTTTTTATGCATTTTACCCAACTTAGAGAGACTAAAAAATAGCTTCAGTCCTAAAGGGGTGAACTGTAATTTCTTTATGTTGTCATCTCTGCACTCCCGTTTGAATCAAATGTTTGCACTTGTGACATTTGTACATTTTACTTTTTTGCATATCTTCATATTGAAATTCTCTAATCTTTTATTTTTTGTCAATTTTACACTAGACTTTCAGCACAGTTTGAGACTCTGCTGTATTACATTTCATTTGTATGCTACAAATAATCCCTTTAATCCTTCCAATGTAAAATTTTGACCATCCTCCTCTTCTTGTCTGATGGACAAAGTGTCCACAGCAGAAAAAAAAAATTGCCACAGTATTTCTTTTGTCGGGTTTTCCATAATAAAATCAACAGGAAAGCAGGTGACTTACTATACATTTACCCCATGATGAGCTTACACTCTAAAAAGTGTTACATGCAGTTGTCCATATAAACTAATAACTGCCACTTAAAACGGGATAAAGTTATTGATTTGTCTGTTATTTGATTTGACTGTGAAAACCATTTATTTTGCATTTACAGACATCAAGTTTGATTTACACTGAACTAAATATACGTCC
>JAQNCA010000028.1:15744090-15759594 GCA_029783725.1 Acanthurus tractus
ATTATTATTATTATTATTATTATTATTATTATTATTATTATTATTTAGGTAAAATTAGACTATTGCCTAATTACGTTCGTACTGAATAATGTCTTTTGTTATTTTTATTTCGGTTTGATTTCTCCAAAAAATATTAAGGGAGGATTTTTTTTAAGGCTTTTGTTTAATTGTCTTTTTTATTTTTACAGCAGGCCCAGGAAGACCTGCTCTGAATTATTAGTGGAAATGATGATGATGTCCTCATCACAGTCATTAAATATAGCAAACTGTCCTAGAGGGACGCCGAGAAGTCGTACCTTTCCCCCTCAAACACCCTCTATTTTTGTCATTTTTAGAGGAACTTCAGAAACAGCTGTTAGAGCAAGTTGAGCTGAGGAAAAAGCTGGAACGTGAATTTCAAAACTTAAAAGGTAGGTAAGCTAAATTTTGCAGCAGTGTTTTTCTCACCATTTTGGCTTTTATGGCCAAATTTTGTAGAAAGAGACCCTGAGGTCTTTCTGGTGCATGTTGAGTTTGTCAGGTCAGAACATGACCCCTTGCCAATATCATGTCCAAATCACCTCAGCAGTGGCATGCACCCCCTCCCTTGGTGGAGCAAAGATATGTTAAAGGGCACCATTTTTCCTAAATGCTAAGTGCTTCAGGGACACGCTCCCCTGAGAAGAGGTGTTTTCAGAACCCCTTTTAACACTGATGTGAGAGGATTATGATTTTAACCTTCTGTCCAAAAACATCCATGCTTCCTTAGAAAATAGTCCTCTGCAGAGGATAAAGTGAAACTGCCGATATTTTAGGGCTAAATTTAAATTACAATTACAATTTGCTTTAAAATATATAAGGAAATTTAAATAAATGTTTATATTAAAAAAACAATCAAAGTGTTTAGCACTTCTAAGGACTTAAGAGAATGCTAGTTTTGCTTAATTGAAATTTTACATCAAATTTGCAATTAAAGCTTTTTAAAATGGCTAGTTGATGAAAAACGTCATAAAATACTGCAGTGAGTACATCAGTCTGTGATCCCACAGGAAAAGCTCCAAACTTCAAATTTTCAATTCTATGAATTGTATAAATGTCTAGGAGCAGAAAACTGGCTCATAGGTGAAGTTGAGGATAGAGCATTAGCTACATTCTGACTGTTGCAGTATTTTGAATCGACAATAACTCCTGAACATCCTCCTTCTGCTCTCCAAAATCTTTGAAAAGACCAAACCCTCTCAGCTCTTGTCAAACTTTTTTTTGTTTGTTTGTTATTAGGCCATTTGAGAATCTCATCATGGAAACTGCACGCACCGTAGACTATTTAAGATTTAAATAAAAATCTGCTTTTAATAACATCTATGTTTAGTTTTTAACCTTTCATTTAAAGTTCAAAATCTCCAAAACAAAATATGAAAGTATGAAAAAAAATCAAAATGCCACTAGACCAGTGCATTTGAAAAGGTCCATGTTAATCAGTACAGTAAAGAGTAAATAACCATTAAAATCTAAAAAGTACTGCAGTTGGAGACTCTGAATACTAATCATTTAACACTGAAAAAGTATCTTTGTGGTTTATCGTTAAAAATTACATTTATTTTGTCCACACTTTCACAAATCACATCTTTTTACATCACATAAGTAAAAAGAACATCTTGGAAATCAATTCAGTGTTATCAGTGTATAATGCTGATGTTGTTGGGTTTCCTTTTTATAAATAAATCTTAGCAAAGAATTTTATTTAACATTTCACACTCTTAAGACAATTTTAGGAGTCTGGATATTTTTGTTTCGTCACTTTCTATTTGCTTTGATTTCAATATTATGGGCTGCATCTTAATTTTTTATTTAATGCATCTTGAGTCAAAATACTATTTTTAAATCTGGATCCAGCTGATGGGAGTTTGTGAAACAGAAAGCATAGTAACTAGACCACAAAAAAGAGTTGTCTGAAGCATTGGACACTTGGTGCATGTGCCTCTGATCCTCATTTATTCCACATTTTTATTGCACTTAGACACTGTTAGTTACCAGTAAGGTGGATTTTTACTTGGATCAATGGAATCTAATTTTATTATGAGAACAACAAAATATTGAGAATTACACTATCCAAAAAAAGTCTATACAGGAGGATTAAATTTCAATTGTTATTAAGTAAGTTTAGTTTAAATTTAAAGTGGTCATTATTCAAGCATTTTTAAATCTTTATGCCTTTATTTAAAAGTCTTTTCCGCATTCATCATTTCTTCTGAAAATTAGAAGTGAGATTATTTTTTTTTACAACAAGCATAGATAATTCAACAAATGGATTATTTACCAAAATGTTCTAATTTCTACGACATAAATTTATGTGTTTCCTACCAGTAGTATTTGTTGCAATCAGGAGAATTTGAGTTTGCAGATGCATAGAGTTGGTACCTTGTTTATCACTTTATCTTGAGAACAGCGCCCTCTAGAGGCTGGTGAACCTCCGGACCCGGCCAGATAGAGCCGGTGCATGGCTATCGATCCTCTAAAAGCAAGATTTTATATCCTGTGAAGAATTCATTTAAATTAACCTCATCCCTTTTAGGCTGTTTATGAAAAACATCAGAGAAGGACCTAAATCACAAAATAAGCTATTTTCTGCATATTTAAAGAGGATGTAACTGCCCCCCCCCTTTTTTTTTATTTTTTACTGAAATTGGTTCTTGTAGTTGTTTTAACACAGACTCTTTTATCACTTCACTGACTCCATTCTTTGCTTGCAATTTGTTCCCCAGATAATTTTCAAGATCAAATGAAAAGGGAACTTTCCTATAGGGAGGAGATGGTTCAGCAGCTTCACATCGTGAGAGGTGAGACTAATAAAGCAGAGGGAGCGGATGAGCGTCATGCGACGTGCCTTCATTTTCTACCGTGGATTCACAGATTTACTGGCGTGCAAAGCCTACCGACGTGACCGCTGATGCTCAAAATGGTACAAGATACTGAGGATTTGTCTGGGCTATAATTTTTGTTTTAATAAGCAAAGTGGCCTGTTGGGTTTATCACTTGGAGTAACAATGGAAACATTTTCAAATGGTGATGATTTTTCATGCCCTTTACTTTTGATTCCTTCATTAATTTCAATATATTAACTAATATGACCTATAGAAAAGGCCTATAATCTGGTGGAAATTTCCAGTAAAAAATACACAGTGTTTGTTTATGGCATCAACGTAACTCGTAATGTTTTTCAACAGATGCTGATAAATAGGCCATAAGTCTGAAATAGTAACGATGATATTAATTCTGCACCTAGAGCCTCAAACACAGAGAGCAAGCATATCAATCATTGATCATACAACGTCGATTCATACTTTTGTCGAGGATTTTTTTTACAAGCGTGGTCTTGTACCAGTTGATCCTGTCAATAACTGTTTTTAGACAAACTTTAAAATGTTTGCTGCAGAAAATCCACTGTGTGTTGTCGTGTGTTCAAGCCTATTATTAACATAGCTACCTATTTTTTTGGAATAAGTCCTCTTTTTTTTTTTACTCGTGCACGTACACTATTGATTGTTTTATCTCCCCCATAGAAGCTCACGACGCTTTACACCATTTCTCGTGTAAGATGCTGACTCCTCGCCACTGCACCGGATCCTGCTCCTTCAAATCGCCTCTGCTACCACCTTGAGCCTATGAGACTACTACACATTTATAAGACAGAGAGTCAAAAGACATATCCTAAGCTTCTGTCAAACCATGGCACAACCTCCAGGGAAACTGTTATAATCAAGTTGAGCGAAGACCAACTTGTAATTACTTGTAATATTTTAAAATGTGTATCCCCCACCCTCAGCATTTATGTAGGCTATTGCATACGGTGACATTTGTTTTACTGAAATGAGACCATTGATGATATTTATTATTTGTGGCAAAGTGCAATGACAATGTATGTATCTTGTAATAGTTATGGGTTGTTATTTCGGGTTCTTTATTTGTTTGTTTTGTTTCTGTTGTTGTTGTTGTTAAAAATGGCAGCTTTGACTCGCCATTTCATTGCTCCTTATCATCTCGGTATTGTGAATTAGCCTACTACTTTCGCTGTGTTTGTCTTTGCAGGCCAATAGCTTAGCCTACCTTGGATGTTATGCACTTTAAATGAATGATGGGAGTTACCATAAACAGCTTGTGCATTGATATAGGTCTAAAATAAAATTATTTGTAGCTGTCAAACCATGTCTATTTGATTTTGAAGACTTGAAAATAAACACAGAAGTTAGTAGGCTAAATTAGATACATCCGCGACCTTGTAAGTAGCGACATATTCTATTAAGAGTAGCCTATTTGTTCTTGTAAAATTTGTTTTCATCTGAATGAATAAATCATTTTATTAAAAGAAATGTGGTTCTTTGCCCATAGTGCTGTCAATTTCCATGATCCCTCTTTATGTATTTTTAGTCACAGATCTCTTAATTTTTTGCCTTATCGCAAAGACGCTGTTTGACTAAGTGTAGGAACAATTTACGTTGGATTACAGGTCAAAAGATATCCATAAACATCTAAATTTCAGTTTACGAGGCGACATCATACAAAAAGATCTCACTGATTAGTGTTTTTTTCTGTATTTAATTGACTAATCAACCCATTGATTAAACTAGCGAATGTCACAAACAATAGGATATAGTCCACCACAAATTCCCAGTCCAAAAAGAGGCTAACCTGGATTCTTTCATTTATCTATGTATTTATATTAATGTATTTTTTGTGGAATCAACAATCGAAAATTAAAAATTTGTTAATCAGTGACACAAAAGAAAAACAGAAAAATCCCAATTTTAGAAACCCAGCAGATGTTTCCCAATTCAAATTTGTAGGCCTGCATGGTAAATGAAAATCAAGTAACTGATTATCACAATAGTTGGCTATTATTGTTCTGTCAAGCAACTCATAAACTAGGCTAATTAATTATCTGTTGCGTTTGGCAAATATTATGTAAAAGGAAGACATACTACATTTGAAGTCTACGTTCAAACCACTCTATCTTGATTTTTATTAATTATTTTGTACCCTACATGAAAATGCACGACAAGCAAATAAAAAAGGAATTTCAGTACACTTGACAGCCGTCGTTTTTCTGTGTTACGGCAGCGTCCCCTGCTGTCTGTTTTGAAGTAGTTACAGACAATTTGAATCGACTCTGTCCCTTGAGAATGGCAGTTGCGCATGCGCAGATAATGTAACAAGATGGCGGAGAGTGCGGAACTGAAGGTAAAGGAAGCCTATACATTAGCTTTACAAATAGACGTTTCACCTAGCGAGATTTGAAATTCAAATCATAGCACCGTTGTTAAGTGACAATAGGTACACCAAAAAGGTTGTTATCAAAGCATATAAATCCAAAAAGCAAAGCAGTGGGGACTGGACAAACTGTTAGCTGGCTGGCTAGCTCGCTAGCATTAGCTTTGTTATTGTTGCCGACGTTCCGTTAGACTGCCTCTGCTGTGCGGCTCACCTACAGATAAATCCAGATTTTACTGTTTGTGAATTATGAAAACCACATTCATCTCGTCGTATTTAACTCAATGACACTATAGCGTTAGACACTTGACATTATAAGTAGTTCACCGGGTGGACCGGGATGGCTGTTTAAAAATGGGCTCTGTCTATTCCCTGGAAGGCATCGCAGTTTAGCTTCCATTAGCCTTATTTCTGATTAGACGTGACGGTAGTTCACGATATAGAGACAGTTTTCTCGTCTGGTTAGCTGTAATGCTATTGTGCAATGGATTACTCATCGTACATACCACAAAGTAAACACTATATTATAAGTTTTAGTTTAGTCTGATATCTCAAGCATTTAATACAAGTACTGTTAGCCAGTTATGCTAAAATCTACAATGTGTCCTTTTACCCTCTCAGTGTTGGTAACTACTTTTTATTGATAGATTCGTTCAATATAGCTGTAAAACGTTTTCGTTTTCATCGTAAACGAGTCTCTGCACTGATGGTACCTCTCCATTTGAGTAACCATATGAGCTGTATTCGTTAGTGAACTCAAATGTTGTTCTACCTTAGATCAAGGTTTTAAGCTAATATACTCTTCAAAGTTTAGATCAGTGTGCGTCTTATATCTGCTGCTATGCGCTTCCACATCTCATTTCTTAGCCCGATTTTAACTGCGATTAGGATGTTCAAAGTTCCTGAAAGATGTAACTTTTGCGGGTCATCAATGAGCCGATCACCAACGAGCAGATTACCTTTATTGATGTTCAAAATGGACTGCCAGTTACATTTTCATAATGGCAGTTTGTGTTAACATTGAGTTTTTTATTTGGGCAACAAGGCTCCTTGAAACACAGTTAAATACCAAGAGATAACGAAGGCCGAACATTTCTACATGCCTGCTGTATAATGTGGCACAATGTATTGGCTTAATGAAAAACACCACTTTTGTGGAGTGTAAGATGTTAAGTTGTCACTGTCTCTTTGTTCTAGACATGTTAATCCATTTGTGGTAGTATAGAAGGTTTATGGTGTTACTTTGTATGCATTACAAAGGACAGAGTTTTTTGATTAGTTGAAAATAAACATTGTCCTTTGTTGTTGGATTAAATTATCTTGTTTCCATTATTTTGACAATCTTCTACAACAAAAACAGGGCCATCTAACAGTGTAATATATCTAAGGCATCATTATCTCTCATCACTCTCTCTCCAAAATTGCAAGATATGAATCAACCCTTTTTTAACGGACATTATATTAAGAAAATGTTCCTGGTGTATTGTATTTCTATATTTCATCCAGATGCAGACGTTCGTACCCCTTATTATCACTTATAGTATTTGGTGATGGATTAAAGCTTTGAAAAGTATTTTCAGTACACAAAATGTGCGAGCTCTGCTTCTAGCCAAAAGGCTGTGGGGCCAAAGTCATCTTGTCGTCAGTGGCTGTGTTTGTTAAATATATGGTGAAACGTTTACTGTTGGGCCTTTACTGAGATAATAGCCTGAACGAAGGCCAAAGAAAACATGCTAATCTTCCTGATTTAAGCATATCTCAGAAATGAACATGTTGTTGGTGTGGACAATTTTTAGCAAGTAAAGGATTTCATGATGATTTAAAGAACTAAATCAGACTTAAATGTTTTAAATAACAATGTCTGAAATCAAAATAAAAAAGAAAACCTTTTTCGTAACAGTAAGAGTAGACCATGTATTTCCCATGGTGTAATAGACAATTTTTCCCACTTTTTATTTTTCACCAGCAAATGGTAATGAGCCTTCGAGTTTCGGAGCTCCAAGTGTTGTTGGGGTATGCAGGACGGAATAAGCATGGGCGCAAACACGAACTATTGACCAAAGCTCTCCATCTACTCAAGGCTGGTTGCAGTCCTGCGGTGCAGATGAAGATCAAAGAGCTCTATAGACGGCGCTTCCCAATCAAAATGGTTTCGCCAGTGGACCTGGCTCTACCTAGTGTTCATTCTGCCTCCAGTCTGCCTGCTGGCCTTGCCCAGTTGGGATTTGACAGCCACGGTTCCCCATCGCCTCTGCTGCCTGTTTCTTTACTTGGGCCGAAGCATGAGCTGAGTCTGCCTCACCTCCCCTCTGCCCTGCACCCTGTACACCCTGATGTCAAGCTCCAGAGATTGCCGTTTTATGATGTGCTGGATGAGCTTATTAAGCCAACCAGCCTGGGTAAGTTTACCGCTTCCTGTTCAGCCGTGTAAGTGTATTAATAACACTTGTCTCTGCTGATGAAATATTTTCAGCACAGATATCTGAACCATGACTTGGTTGCTTCGTTAACATGCTTAGTTAAAGTTCAGTATGAGTTGACACTGGTGCTTGGTGTTTTTTGTAGTATCCAATATGACTGTCAAGATCTGTTCTGTTTTTATTTTTCCATAGCCTCAGACAACAGTCAACGGTTCCAGGAAGCATGCTACGCCTTCGCATTAACACCACTGCAAGTTCAACAGATCAGCAGCTCCATGTATGTGAGACACTCTTAGGTGCAAACAGTTTTCAGGTGTCAGGGATATAAAGAAATAATACAGTAAAAGCACTGTAGCTACCAAACCACTTTCAAGTTACTGTTTATATTTTATATTTTAAACTGTTTTGACAAACCTGACTTGACTTCTCTTTTGATTCTTTAGGGACATATCTGGGACCAAATGTGACTTTGCTGTTCAAGTCCAGTTAAGGTATAACTAAAACACTTTCCTTCAGAGCATTTGCTTTCTCTTTATAACAGAAAGTATGTTTGCCTTAGTTGGCCAGTAGGTCTGTGATTAGCTCCTTCCGGGATCCGAAGGAACCAGAAACAACCATAACACTTGTATACATCTTGTCAGTCCAGTTTGTCTTTTGTCCTAAAACATATCTGCTTGTCTTAGAATTTCTTGAATCAAGGTAAATTGCATGGGAACAGGTTCTGAACAAGTTCTTATGGAATGAACAGTGCAGCAAGAAAGTCTGCTGGATGCACAGGCTTATTTACAATGAACTAAAGCCATTTTGAAAAATATACAGTCTAAAGTGTGTACTTCTTCACAGGCACGATTCCTCTGAATTTTGAGTGTTTCACTTCAGTTATTAAATTCTTCATTTCAGATTTTGTTTATCAGAGACAAGCTGTCCCCAGGAGGATCATTTCCCCCCTAATCTGTGTGTGAAGGTCAACGGCAAACCCTGTAATCTTCCAGTGAGTCCAGACAGTTGGTTATTACGTCTATCCTGTCATATTCTCTGTGCATCACACCAACAGTTACTGAGAATCAAAGTCACTGATGTTTGATGTGTTGACTGCAGGGATATCTTCCTCCAACCAAAAATGGAGTTGAACCAAAAAGACCCAGTCGCCCCATCAATATAACTTCTCTTGTCAGACTGTCCACTACAGTCCCCAACACAATTGTGGTGTCATGGACTTCAGAAATTGGGAGGGTAAGAAGATCTATGTGACAGTGAAACAGTCAAGTGTTATAGCCCTCTTAAACGAATTCTGTAGAAAGGACATCAGTCATTCAGTGTGACATGTTTTTCTCACTGTTTTATGTTTTGTTTTTTCAGAGTTTTTCCATGGCTGTTTATTTGGTAAGACAGCAGTCGTCTGCTGTGCTGTTACAAAGACTACGGGCCAAAGGAATTAGGAACCCTGATCACTCAAGAGCTCTAAGTAAGTTGCCACTCGGTTTTGATGTCAAACCATGAACTTGTGTTAAGTGAGTATCAAAAAGATTATCACTTGAATTAACTTTATTCATATGGTTACTACTATGCATTTTTTGTGGCTCTTTTGACCACTTAGTCACAGCACTCGTGGAAGTCCCAGAAACTAAACATGGGACCTATAAAGGAACCAAAAAGTAACAGAATTCCTCAAAGTTGCATAGAAAGGTTCTGTGGGTGTTCTTAAATGACCATTTGTTGTTTACTAGCATATTTTTGAAAGCTTACATGTTCTTTAAATATGTTTGTTTTGATTGTACAAAAGTATTTAGAGCTGCACAGTAATCCCAGAGCAATGTGAAATCTCTTTACATTGTTGTGTTCTGTGTGTTAATCGAGGATTAACTCTGAAAGACATTATGATCTTGTTAAATAATGTACATTTATACACTACACTAGACCATTTCAAAGCTGTAATTCTTGTGTTTAATATTTGTTTTGCTTCTTCTTTCTCACAGTCAAGGAGAAATTAACAGCTGATCCAGAGAGTGAAATCGCCACAACCAGTCTACGAGTCTCTCTCCTGTGCCCTGTAAATATTCTGCTATTATGCTTAATTATAGAAAGCTTATGAAAATATAGCTAGTCAATTAGCCTGTAAGCCAACTTCTAATAACACATTTTTTTTTCAAGTTGCCAGTAACTGTATTTTATAATCTGGAGACAAAAAGTACTTCTGTTCATACCACATAATTATTAAGAACATGTGTCTTTGTCCAAAATATATTTCAATGTTATAAAAACAAAGAAGTGCGGTAATGAATTCAGCACCAACAAGTGACATTTTTTGTGTGTCTATCACTGAAGCTTGGCAAGATGAGGCTGACAATCCCATGCAGAGCAATGACATGCTCTCACCTTCAGTGCTTTGATGCTACACTTTATATCCAAATGAATGAGAAGAAGCCGACCTGGGTGTGTCCTGTCTGCGACAAGAAGGCGCCATATGAGCACCTTATTATTGATGGGTGAGCACAACACTGCTGTGGTGTTAAGTAGTATAAAAGGATTCCAGTCTGATGGCATATAAAGTACAAAATGTTGTGCTAATGTTTTCCTTAAATATGATACATATACCAATGTGACTGCTGGTAAGATAATGCAGAGGTTATCCGCCTAAAAAAAAAAGGTTTAACGTGTGTCATTAAAAGTGGCAAGGTCCTAGTAGATTACTTTCTGACAGGATTATTATGCAATTTACCTAATGATTTTTGAGGAGTAAGATCAAATAACTCATGCTGGGAAAATATTTTAGAACAAATCCTATGTGTTATTATAAAGCCGTTAAAAGTACCACTAATATGATGTTTACAAAATATAAGATTTAAGGGGTGATGAGTACCAATGCTTTTGTAATTCTGGTAGTAAATTGCTTTTAACATGGCATGGGGTTTTCACAGGTTGTTCATGGAAATCTTGAATAGCTGTTCTGACTGTGATGAAATCCAGTTCAAAGAAGATGGAAACTGGGCCCCAATGAGGTCAAAAAGAGAGGTTCAGGAAGTGTCTGCTTCTTACAATGGTGTAGACAGTGGTATGTATCTTGTACATTTCAGATTCTTTAAGTGTGATTTGCATTGTGATCCAAGAGCACTGTGTCAGTTAGTTGTTTCTTTGTAGATACTTCTCGGACTGAAACTCATGAGCAGAAACGGGGCTCATCTAATGACAACAGCAAGAAAGTTGATGTGATTGACCTGACACTGGATAGCTCCTCAGAAGATGAACTAGATGATGAGCCACCTCTTAAAAGAGCCTGTCCTTCGCTGTCACCTGTCTCTCCACCTCCAAACAAAGGGTGAGTCTCAAAAGCAAAAACAGAAAACAGAATTATATTTTGCGATCTTTGTGCTTATCTCTGTCATGTTACATTTTTGCCTAATGAGATGTGGAATGATTTTTTTCTTAGAGTGCTGAACCTTCACAACCAGGCCTCACCTGTGACCAGAACTCCCAGCATGCCCCCTGTGGAGACCAGCTACATTCCGCCTCCTCCACCTCTTATCCAGGACTATCGCCACTATTATCACACATCTAGTGACCTGCCAGGTAAACTTCTCACTTACAAGGATAGGTGTAGCTTTTAATGATGAAGTCGGTCTCAATGCAGTATTCACTTGTCCTTAAGTTTGTACTGCAGACACTGTGGACATTATTCACGGTTTATGTTCTACTTGTTCTGCATGACAGGTTGTTGTTGAATTATTTTTGCTGTGTGACAGGTTGTGAAATCAATTGATATAAATTAAAAATGTCCAAAGCTTATATTTATCCCCTAACAAGATAATTCAATCCCCCTTTGTATTGCCTTGTGTCAGAATGGTGCTATGTAAAAAAAAATGACCCTTTTCAGTCCTACTTTAACCAAATGCAGTGTCATATTTCAGTTTGAAATTCTTCATGGCACCTCAAATTTATGTAAGACAGACTAAGTAAAATTTAAACAAACCTATCCTTGAACACAGATGTTTGGTACATCCAAAATGTCAGTATTGATAGTCTATATTGAGATCAAAGCAAATTGACTGAGTCTTCTTCCTTTTCTTACAGATTTAAATTTCTTCTCCTTCCTCCCAGGCGACAATCAGGTATAACTGAAATAGCCAAACACCAGCAGCAGCTTTTAGCAGTATGTTTGTGTTTTAGTTGTTGTGTTAATGGTCACTTTCTCTGTCCTGTTAGCATTACAACATGGTGATGGCCGCTGCAGCAGCTGCATCAGCCTCAGCTTCGGAGGACCACGACCTGCTACTCAACCGTTTCCTGCCCTATGGCTCCTCTCAGATGTTACGAGAACAGCCGGGCACACCTGGGAGCAGCACGCTGGCCGCCACCAACGGAGGCAGCAACAGTGGCAGCACCAGTAGTTTGGTGTCTTCCAGCAGTCTGCGGGACCGTGACAAAGACAGAGAGCGAGACAGGGACAGGGACAGCCATGCCATCTCAGGATTGTCAAGGTCCTCCGTAGAGGCTGCAGCGGCCATTTATGGCTCCATATCTGACGTTATCTCTCTTGACTAGATCCACACAAAACTGAAAGACAAGGGGGACCTCAAGAACAGGAGTTCTTTGTAAATAAGGAAGAGGAAGATGAAAGAATACAATGCTATGTACAGAGAGGAAAATCTATTTTCAATTTTACTTATCATATGTATATAAACTTAGGACGCTTCTTGTCCGGTGAGTTACTTCAGTTGATATTTTTCTGTGAATACTGAAGACTTTTTCACACCTCTTCACGTGGTCCTTTGATTATATTGTACCTTTTGTACCTGGTTTTTACAGTTTTGTTTCGATATTCCATGTCAATGGCATTATTTCAGTATAATTTTATGTGCACAGAACCCAATGAGGTGACACCTTATTGAACATGATATTTAGAATATAAAGAAAATGGGCATTGTTATAGATGTACAAAAGGCAAGTCACATCAAAACAGGACATTGTGTATCATGTTCTTTATTTTCTAAATGGCATTGTTTTTGTCAAAATGTTGTGACAGCAGAAAGATCTGGCCATTTTTGCCATCACTGTAGATTTTTCTGTAGGACATTCATGCTGTGGTCATATTATTTTTAAAGATTTATTTATGATGTAAGTTATGTTGGATGTATGCTGTTTTTTTAAGAAGCATTCCCTATGCCTCTAGGGATTGTTGCCACTAGAATTGCAATAGTAACTGCTAGATCCTTCTGTTGTCAGAACTGCAGTCTTCTGGCTTGTTTCAGTCAAATCTAACAGGAATGATATGAAATAGTTTAGACTGTACCTTAAATACATATAAATTGGGAGGAAGTCAGTATTGTGAGACCATGCTGTTTTAGTGTGTTAATGAATGACACTAGTCCAGCAATCAGCCTTCTGTTGTCACATGGCACAATTGGACCTTTATACACATCTAAGACTTGCAATGTTGTGTATTTTTCTTACATCTATTTTATTATGCATATTACACTTAAAAATATAGAAAGAAAACTATGTTGAAGTGGCCAGTTGACGTATTTGTATTCCACTTTCAAGACAAGGCTAGTTTCTGGTCCACTTGAGGTGATTCTTCAATTAAAAGGCTCAAAAACTGTTAAATGAATTGAATGCAAGTGGATTAGTAAGATTTCACAATGTCTTGTTGTTTGATTCTAGCACTTGCATTTTAACATAAAGGTTGTGTGGGGCAGTAAAACATTCACAGTTGCAGTAAACACCTGAAGAGTAGTTTTCAGCTTTGCATGTCCCTGCGAATTACCTGAAAGCTATTATGTTTGAGTGCTATGCTGTTCCATTGTGAGGCTACAGGATGCATAACCTTTTTTAATATTATTGCAGCAGCCTACAAGTCAGCTGTGATAGCTTAGTTTTTAAGTGTATCACAAAATGCATTTTGGCCCAGAAGTTAAAATCATTGAAGTTGCTGTGGACAACTCCCCCCTCCTTTTTTTTGGACTTGTGCTTACAATTAGGATTATTTATTATCATATATATTTTCAGCATTTGTTTGATTTGTGGATATGCATTGCTGTCATTGTATGTGATATTTCTTTTGTAATTATATAATTAATGCTATTTAAAGATGTCATTGTTGCTTGAAATGCATTGTAACATTTTCTGTTTTCAGTCCGTTTTACTATCAAATGATGTCAATAACTCAATAGAGGCTTTGATCATTTTGAACCGCTTCGAGGTCTACTGTGCTGTTTGATATTAGTAAGAATTAAACAGATATAAGAGAGTGCATATCTGTTGCTCTAGGGACAGTCCCGATTCACCTGCTTCCTTTCCTAAGACATCTTTTAATTCAGTTTGTTTCGCAAAGACCAAACACTTCAGCACCTGCAAATTTAATAGGGCATATATGCCAGTTTTCAGTTCCTGAAGGGTGGTATACCAGAAGATATTTATTAACACCACTGATGTCACTTATAGGACAGGGTCAGACCTACCTGCAATTCTTGAGTATAATGTTTTGATCTGTTTAAAGTTAAAGAGAAATGCTATATGCAATTATCGCCTGAGAAACATGGGGGGGGGGGTCATGAGAGTGCAGTGAGTGCTCAGATAAATATATAAATTTTAAAATTTTACGATGAGCATTTTTCTGCTTGTTGTGTCTCTTGCATTGTTGTTGTGTGTATGCGTGTGCGTAGAATCCCCGGTTGCCTGGTTACCACCAATGAAAATCTGTGCAAGCACCTGCTGCCCGGAACGTTTGCCACAACGGTCAAGCCAACGGTTCCCCGAAGAAGCGATGATTCGGTGGGATGAAAGTGGTAAAAAAATCAAAACTGACAACATAAGGTAAATGAAAAAGACGGTGGATTTTATTACACACATGTTCAAGGCTCATTATTTCGTTTTAAGGCATAGTTTTTGTCATATATTGAAAAAATTAACCTTATGTTTTAAGAGAGCGCCAAAACTGAAATATGAGCTAAGGTTAAGGTTACGGATGTTTTTTTTTCAATATTCTCATTATGTAGCTAATGGGCTATATGAATGTCGACAAAACAAAACCAAAATCTAAATTTCAAGAAGGTAATAGGCTATCTGTTTTAGTTTTAGTTTTTGACACTAATAACCTTTGCTGTCTTGGTGCAGGAGACCGCTAGCTAAATATAGCTATACCTTAACCTTCTGTAGTGTCAAAATGGGGGTCTTATTTAATCGTCCTCTAATTAGTTATAACGAATTAGTAACAACTTGATCGTATTATAAGTTCTCAACCCAAGTTCATTATTTATTTTTTAAAACTATATTTTAAAAAGAAGCACTAGTGCTTTACAATACACCGGAATACAGAACAGCAACTTTGTCGGGATGCTTGAGAGTACTACTGAAACCCCCGAAAAAACACACAGCGATGCCGACTGAATTTTTTTTTAAAGATTATTTTTTGGGCTTTTTTGGCCTTCATTTGATAGGACAGAGTTTAAATGGGGAGAGAGAGGGAGTAGCAACATGCAGCAAATCGGTTGGAGCTGGATTCGAACTCACGACCGCTGCGCCGAGGACGGAGCCTCGCATGCATATGGTCCGCGCGCTACCGAGTGAGCTAAACGGCGACCTATTGCGTGTTTTTTTTTTAAGAAAAGCAAGAGCCTAACTTCAACACGTTGCTCTTGTATTTTATAAGTTATTGACGTTGTGTATTGTATTTCTTAATTTAGAGAACGTTAAGGAGAAGGGAGAATGAGGGGTGCTGCAGAGAATAAGGAGATATCTTCTGCACTGCAGAAAGATTATGTGTAAGTGCAAGTTCCCAATTATTCTGCCTGTCACCACTGTGATGTCTGCCAAACAGTTTCAGAGGTGCTATATCTGTTTGGTT
>JAQNCA010000028.1:15777994-15840215 GCA_029783725.1 Acanthurus tractus
GGTAATCAGTGAAATCAGCTGGTGGAGTGTTTGGTTGGAAAGAAAACCTGCAGCCTCTCGGCCCTCCATGGCACGAGCTTGACATCCCTGGTCTAAATGATCTGTCATTAGTTTAACTTAAATAAATCATACACTATTTTTTGCTTTCCAGATGTGTAATTTTTCCTTCTTAGCTAAAGTTATTGAGTTAAAACAAACAAAGAGTTTCAGGAGGATTTGTTTACAAAATATGTCTTAAAGTTACAGTGCGACGCAGGACTATTTTAGTGAAGAGTTTCACAGTATGATCATGACCTGAGGCTGTGGAGCATTTTTCTTTTTCTTAGTTCAATAATATCGACTGGATTAAGTGGCCTTAATTTTTTGTTAAGCACTCCTTAATTTTATTTTTTCTCTGATTATTTTCATCTTTTTCTATAATTACACTTGTTAAGTGCAAAATAAATTAGAATAGAACTTAATTATTTTCTGTAACAGATTAAGAACCAAGTCACACAGTTGTAATGTTTCACCTGCAGAGGGCAGACTAAGCTGAGAAATAAGCCACTGAACTGAGAGCGTATGAGAGGGTGCAACACTTGGTTACCAGTTTATTACATCTACATTAATTTCTGTCTAATACAACAGTACTGCAATAAATTCTTCCCTCGTGAAAATAGCAATTTTTAATATTCAACTACTTTATATCTGAGAGTAGACTAAATATTAAAAACATATTAATGCTACTTTAGACCAAAAGAAAAACAACTCTAAAATGCCTTTACAATTGAAAAAAGTTATTTTGAAATTTTTTGAATCTTAATCTTCATGATGTGATCATTTATTTAAGGACTGTTGTATTGATCTGTGTTTGTTTTGGCTTAGTGTACTTAATAAACTGGCAACTGAGATCTAGATCTAGGCTGTTTAAAATAGCTGAAAACCACAAAAAATGGAGAAAAAATTTTGTTGTAAATTATTTTTCTACTTAACAAAGACCCCACAAATTACTCTTATAATCCCCCAGGCCGGGAAAACTCGACTATCAATATGCTAAACTGTAGATTAAGCTAAAAACAAGAATTAAAAGTCAATGAATAGAGCAAATAACACAGTAACAATAGGACTTTAGTAAAAACTTGCTTTTAATAAATGAATTTCTCAGTCGGACAGGCAGCAGCATGCTGGAGATGTGTAGGCCTGTATTGCTGAGATCTCATTAGGAGGCCTGAACCATGACAGTTACATCTCCAACTGTGCTGTTGGTCAGTTCTTGGTTGAGTGATTCCTCCTGACCTCGGCATGCCACAGCGTTGCCCTCAGTGTTCAAACTATCCGTGTTGCTTGTTGACAGCAGCTCCCCTCTGGGGCTGCCGGGGATTGGCCTGATGCTGACCTCCTGCCAGTCTGCTGGAGGAGAGGAGGAGAGCGGTTTGGACTGGGAGGAGAGGGTGAAGAGGAGAAGAAGGGAGGAGAGTTTCTTGACAGCTTTTTGCCATGCCTGATATACACACACACAAACACACACATTTGGCAGAGTTAATCTGAGGTTTTTCTCAGCTTTCCTCCCACACATTTCCACTCAGTGAGTCAAAGGACAAAGTGTTTATTTATTAAATTACTACTTTCTTTTTACTTCCAGGTACTCTTTATAGGTTATAATTAGTTGTCAGGTGTAAAATGACAAAAATATTTTGACGGTTGTTGTTTAATTTGCGAGCTGATAAAATAGAGTATGAGGTGGTTTCATGTCCAGCAGGGTGTGTTGACTACAGGAACAGAGAGAAGTGTATTATTATAATTTTGGAGGAAAATGATAGGTTCCCACCAAGCTCATAAATAGTCTAGATATCATCACCGAGCAGCTCATAGCGGGTGCTAAAAAAGCCCAGAATTTTGTGCTGTAGATCAAGCAGAAATGGCGGCGAATCAATTAATGATTAATATGCCATCTGTTGGTGGTGGCGTTTGAATACAATTCCCCTCTGATGTTTAATCACCTGATACCATTGTGTTGGAACACAACAACAGAGCTTTTGGAAGCGCTGTAGTGTCAGCGAGCTCAAATGTTTTGATCCACCTCCACGATGCTCATAAGATATTTACCACTCCAGTGGAGAAACATGACTACAGGGCTCCAACAGCGAGGCGTGCATGCAGATATCTGCTCTGTGTCTGGGGCTGCTGTGGAGATCCCACCCAAGGCAAGGCTCCATTCATACTGCAGAACGGAGGATGTTATGGATATGGCCTTGACAGTGCACTCCAACCCCCAGGCCTGAAGAGGGGCAGGAAACAGTTGGCTCTTGGTCAACTGAAGTGGTGCCTGGGACTTTCCCACACGCCTCAGGGTCCTCCTCATTCAGCTCGGTCGGTGGTTGGAGCGTGTGTCTGCACCACTTCACGCCGAGGAGAGAAGGCGGGGGGGGGAGTACGCGCAGGCTCGCTGTAGAAGTTGGAGAAAAACTTTTCAGAGGGGATTCATTGCCCCTTAACTAAAAGAACAGCATAAATTATTTGCACTGGCAGATGTTCACAGACCCAAATATGCATGAATTTGTAGAGCTGGCAGGCTTCCCTCAGCCAAACGCACTGGTTTTCACGATGCGTGCAGGAGCAGTTGTTATTCTGGCTGTTTTACAGAGAGCATTAATCTGAGCTGTCAGCACCACCAACCACTTTGGTGGAAATTATTTCACTCCTTAATAAGGGAACTCGGGTGCTGTATTACATATGGCGGTCAGGGCAACATTCTTGGTGGGTCTGTCATCATGTAGCTGTTCTCCAACAGTGGGCCTTCTGTGTTTGGCCTGTAGCACACTCTGTCACCCAGAGATGAAAAGACTACACTAACTAGACATTAAATGAAACCACTACCTCTCACATCCTCTCTGCCGCTGTAGATGAAGAGTACCTCTTGTCAGAAAGTAGAAGAAAATCCACTACTGTGTTGACTTTTCTCAGAATTTCTGCTTTTTTTTGACAACAGGGCAGTTTGTCTTGTCTTTGTGCTACTGTGTGAGACTTGGGAAAACAGGTCAGATGAGAACTAAATGTCATGAAGTGCAGGAGGGCTGTAGACAAAACAACTTGAATGCCATTATAGCAAAACCACAAACTGCAACTGGTCCTATAGATTCTTGATTTAATGAGCCAGTTTCAGCAAATAGGCAAGTGTTCAAAGCACAGCCCGATTTTTTTTTTTTCTCATGAAAAAACACTAAATTGAAAGGTAAATTATTTGGGCTTGTGGTAGCACTTTAGTTCCTCAGTTGTCAAGACTGGAGAGGAAAACAGTCAGAGGTCAAAGGTCAGCTGCACCACAGGTTGGTTGAGTCCTTGAGTTAATTGTAAACTTTTAAACATCACTTGATGGCGGTTCTCTCTGAGCTCTCACAATGGACTCAGCTGGCAACACATTTCAGCCTTCAGGAAGCCCAGCTCTGCCTCAGACTGCGGCGCCTGGAGCGAACCCTGGTCTGCACGAGCGGCACAGAAGAATGAGAGCCAGCAGTGTTTGCCATATGTGGCATAAACAGACTACAGAATGGAGGCAAACATTGTCTACACGTACACAGATATATTTATAAAAACATAGCTTTTCTATGCACACACATGCACTGACAGAGTTTTAGGTCACTAACACTGGATAATTTGGAAAATTCTGGTCAGGGTGAAGACGGCCTAAATGGACTTTTCAGCTTGTCGCAACAGAATATGTGACGTCTTTAAATATGTTTGATGTCAGAGCGTGCACCGTTTTCTTCTTTGTTTGCGTGAGGTGATCTAGCCAACATTGCTGACTGGACTTTTTACATGTTTCCACATAAAGTGCAGTCACTCTTTTAATATACTGAGGAACAGAGGCGTCCGAATTCGCTACGTAAGTCACCTCATAATCCAACACTGTCCCTGCTGCCAGCTTTGCAGATTTTGGAGGAGAACCAGTCAAACAGTAGTTGCAGTTACCTTACTGGAAGTGCGCTAGAGTTTTTTTCCCCCAGGCTTCCTAATGGCCAATATGGCTCTAGGGTTGGGGTTATATCACCGCCTGTTGGTTTGGCATGCTCATGACAACGATTCAGTTGTGTTTTCATGTTTCCATTTGGACAAAGATTTACTGCAAACAGCACTTGCGTGAATGGAAATGTTTTTTTGAACAAAGGAGCGAAAAACCTCTGATTTAAAATATACCTGTGTAAGTGCGAACTACGCCTCTAACACATCTGCTTTAATCAGCACCTGAATCCCAGCCAGTGGCTGAATCAGACCAAATCCCACTCTCAATCAGCGCAGGTTAGTGTGAAAAGCGGAGATACAGGTCTACCTTGTTACTTCTGCATAAACTGCTCATGTGTTTATGATTTAAAACCTCTGTGTATGCGTGTATTGGAAAAAGTACTTGGAAAATATCTGTCACGGTGTCCTCTGTGGTCAGTCACGCTGGCTGTGCTAAGCAGTGGTCATTATTTCAGCCCTGACATGCAATTAGACCAGTAGCAATTTGCAATACATACATAGCCAATGTTTGCGAAACATCTTGTTCCTATTTTTCAGTGCCTTTTTATAGGTATATAGTCATAATTATGTCACACCTGCATGTGAAGCACATAACATTAAGCATTGTATAATCAAGCTATCAACAGTACTCCTAGTTGCAAATAACAATAATAAAGGTAAAGTGAGACAACCTGTAACTGTCACGCTGTATCTAACTGTTGAGGGAGAAGTGACTTAGAGCCTTTCCTACAGGAGGGCTTTGGCAGACTGCCACTTAGTATGGTCCCCCTGAGGGCTCTTACTCATGAATCAGAGAAAATGGGAATTACACATATTAAAGAGGGTAAACGTCAGTAATCACAGCACTGGGAGGATGCTTGAGGACTCATCAGGCCCACTGCTGCTTTTTTAGAGACACTTGTTTCAAGGAGCCACCTTGTTTAGCAGCTGACAGCAACACTGCGATGGGAAAAAATGACACATTTTTGGAAGGCATCCACCTATGAGATTCACGGTCAGCACACCTGTATTTACTCTCCAACTGTCTCATATCCACACACTGACGCTGTGCACTGCAATGATAACAGTATTTGACCTCCCGATCCATGAGTCACCCAGCAGCCAGGTCGGGTTACAGCCTGTCCATTGATATTTCCAGCATGTTTGTCCTACGCTGACTGTCTTGTGGTCCCTGACAGAAGCGAGGCTTGGTAGTTTTGACACGGAAAGTTTGTTTGTTTGTCTGTCTGGTTTAGCAGAGGTCACGCCACAGTGTGTTTGTTTGCTGAGTCAATTGAGTCCACTAACAGAGGAGACCGGTGAGGGGAAGTGATGGAGGGAGAAGGACTCATTAGTGGCCTTTCCTCCTTGTGTGTTCTTCTGCTGGTGGAGATGGCCAGACCACCAGGCCCTTTACCCTGACTCCCAGATAAGATGTCTGGAGTCACTCCACATGACTTAGTGCTATTGGTACTTTGACAGAAAACAACCCTCAAGGGAAACTCAGGCAACCATAAATATTTAGGCACCAAAGAGCTTTATGGCGTTTGTTGTAAAAGGATTTATAGCAGCCTGGGAGGCGATGCATCAGTGTCAGAGGGCTTGAAGCAGCCAGTGTTTACAGCATCGCATGTGAATCCTCCCACAACTCTCAGCCAAGCCTGGAGAACTGAACCAAATAAGCACTTCAGCTATAGGAATGCAAACACCACAAGTTTTCCAAACAGGTTTCAGAAAACAGGTGTGAGCTCAGCGTCCTCTCGGCTCAAAAATCCTAATCGCCTGCAGAGATGATTCACAAACAAGACAAGTCAGTGGCCTTATATGGGCCGATTTGGAAATGTGGATTCTGTGCCTTGTGAAGTTTTGATGCAATTATTTGCTCTATAAAACTGACACTAACAGCTAGAAAAGACAATCAACAAGCTTGAAATAAATACATTTGGGTTGCAAATAGATTGGACTTGAGCTAAATTAGGAATGAAGATAAAGTTCAGCAGTGCACTTTACACTTTACTTTGGAGGAAAATAAGCTTATTCACTTTCTTGATGAAACTTAAGTGAGAAGATGAATCACACTCTTCTGCTGTCTATCGCTGAAATACAAACAGCTGTCAGTTAGCGTAGCTTAGCATAGAAATTGGGCACAAAGAGGAACAGCCAACCTGTGTGTGCAAAGGTAAAAAAAACCTCTAGTGAGCTTTAGAGGTGGGGTTAGGTGCTTTTTTGCTTGTTTGTTTGTTTTAATCTTTAGACAGTCAGTCTAATTTTCCCCGCTTCTTTCTGTTTTTATAAAATTAATTTAAATTGCAACGTCTTTTTTGCCAAACCACATCACTTTTAAGAGTGATCTGGTGATCTTCAAACAGCTGTTTGATGTGTGAAATCTCATCAAGCAGACTTAGAGCAAAATTAAAGTTTATTATTTTGTTCTGTTTATGGTTTCCACCAACTCTTAAGGAAACTATCTTAAGCACTTTAGCTGCTAAACACTCCACTGTGTTCACTAGCTAGTCCTTGACTTTGTAGCACACACAGTGGGTCTTTGCAGCTGCTTTGCTAGCTGATGAAAGCAGTGAGACTAAATCAAAACTGTTAAACTGTAAAACCAGAAACTCTGAAAGGTGCTGTACAGCTCATTAGAGCTCAGGGGAACTGCAGAGTTTGATGATGATTCTCCTCGGCTTCATGGTGAACCACCTTTTTCACACACAAATGCAAATGTGTTTCACTGTTAACATGGAAAAATATATTTAATAGCTGCTTTAAACCTTGGACAGATGTTTAGAAGGGTTTTTTAAATGTTACTTCAGCATGTTAATCTGTTATGCAAACTTAATCAATTAATGGACATATGCTCCTGAGACACCAGCTCACATAAACAGGTGTAAACAATCTTCCTGTGTAGCTGATTAGTTATTATTCCTCAGTGACAATCTAATGTTGCACGATAACATCTGCACTCTTGCATCGCTGCTACACAAATCACTTGTAGCACGAGGCTGGCTGCTTGTGCAGCCTCAAACACCACTCTTCCTTTACCTTCGGTCTCCTCATCAATGTTGCATGAAGTGTTATCTGCATCCCTCTCATCTCTGCCTTCCACCCCAGGTTTTATGCGGCCCGTCTCTTTCATCTCTATCCTCCAGGGCAGCTGGACAGCTCGGTCCACCATCCACGCCACCACTGGTCCCGCTGTCCGCTCTGCTCTCCGTACATCTTCCCCCGCTGCCCTACTTCTGCCCAGTGGGGTCACGGGCCTGCTTTGTCCCAGATTGCTGGAGGATCAGGATTCCTCATCATCCCGCTAACTGTACATTTATCTGACAAGACAGAGGAGAGAGAGCGACCCCCGGCATCATTAAGCTTTAATGGACAGCCTAGAAATGAGGGAGAAGCCATAAAAGCAGGAGCCGAACCAGAGTCTCTCTTTAATGTCTCTGATCGCCCTGACAGGATTATTAATCAGGAACTAAAGGAATTTAAAACCTTTGCTCTTGGCTTCCTCACTTAGAGTCTTTAGCTTGCACCATTACATAGCAACCCAGGGTCAGGAGGTCTGCAGCTAATTGGTTCTA
Organism: Acanthurus tractus; assembly: GCA_029783725.1. Lineage (NCBI taxonomy): Eukaryota > Metazoa > Chordata > Actinopteri > Acanthuriformes > Acanthuridae > Acanthurus > Acanthurus tractus. The sequence continues at coordinate 15,785,551 of JAQNCA010000028.1, forward strand.
CAGGGTTTTGAATAACAATGAGCTGAGCCCAATTACTGAACTACAGAGAGGCGGAGATGAGAGGAAAGGGAGGGGGACCCAGTGGAACAGACACATGGAGGATGGAGAGAGGAGGAGGAGATGGGGGAGGCTGTTTCACGGCTGCTGTCTCTCTCCTCCTCAGAGTGGGGATATTAATGAGATCAGTAAATGAGTGCTGGCAGAGACGGGGATGTGCTGCTGTAGAATAACAGCCGCCCTGCCCCTGCAGGACAACAGCAGCAGCAGCAGCAGCAGCAGCAGATCCTCATTCGCTATTCCTTTTTACTCCAGGATTCACACGAAACATGCGCGCCTCATTCTTTCTTTTTTTTTTTGTCCCAGATTTTTTTTTCCTTTTCTTTGTATCTCATGTTCATTTATTAGTGATGTATTTTCTTTTTTCCTCTTTGCCATACAGGGGATCTGTTTTCTGTGGTCCTTTGATAGCTACACTGTATGTCAGTCTGTCTTGGTGAGCTTTTAATGCTGTCTTCAGGGGTTTGTAACCAGCGATGGCTAATATACTCTAGTTAGTCCCAACAGTTTAGGTAGTTCAGCTGTAAATTTGTGCTCAATCTGAGGCAGAGCAGCTACTGCTTCTGTCCTGTATTTGTGACCCCTGCTGCTTCGTTGGACATTCAGGCTTGTTTTTCATCCTCTTACTCATCCATCATTACATGCTGCTGCTGTATATACAGCAGGGCAGATTAGGCAGCACAGTATCTGCACAGTATCTCCCCACTCTAGTGTGTCATGTAGTGTCCCCCCTTGCCCTGCTTCTGCTGATGAAACTAGTTCGGATGGAAGCATTATCAGATTTAGAGAGCTAATTTGTTCCAGCAGCAAAAGGCTTTTTAGGCTGTTAAAAGGATCTTTTCTTTTTTTTCTTCTTCTTCTTTTCACTCGGCCGTGCTCAGTATTTTTTGCGCCCTTGAAACATTGCATCAACGTCGAGCTGTAGGACTTTCAAAAATTGATCTCTGCTTAAATAATCTCTCTCAAATTCATGAATTCACATCGAGCAATCCCCTCTTCTGAGGATTCATCACTTTCAATAAACCCCGGAGAAGCTGTCATTATGCCTCAACCTCCTCATCCCGCTCTAAACTGCTGTTCAAGGGCTGCAAATTGGAAATGTGATTTAAATATTGCTTGAAATAGATAGCTCATATTCACCTAAGCCCCCTGTACCAGGCTCTGTCATGCGATGAAAGCCGAGGATTCAGCTGATGATCACTGTACTTCCTGCACTATGAGTCGGAGACATTAATTGCTGCTAGCAGAGGGTTTAGCCCTGACCTTTCCAGATCACAAGGCAAACAAAATTCTCTGTAGGCCTGCTACTCCGCATGCTTTTGTCACTTGTTCTTCATGGTTGGATTTCTCGGAGATGAGAAGGATTCTCTTTGCTTACACTTTTAATCGGCTATAGAGCAGTGAAATACTCCAGCTGGAATGAGAAGGAGATAAATGCCTTAACTCTAGACTGCAAATGAACTACAAATCCTTGAGCTGGATTGCTGTTCATTCTTCACTTATGTAAGCCCCCATCTGTTTTTTTTTTTCCTCCCTCCTCAACGGTGTCAGTGTGTATATACAAATATATTTTTTCGCCGGAGAAGATTTATAATCTCTTTCAACTTTCAAGCATTAATAAGAGCATGAGTCCATTTTACCCAGGGGGGTTTTAAGCAACACAAACATTAAGTAAGCAATACATTCTCTGCTGATGATCTCCTGGAAAAAAGCTTTGAATATTCATCACCATTGATTGATTGGCTTCCTATAGATTTGCGCAAGGCCGTCTTGCAAATACACTTTTGAAATTCCTCCTCAGCAGTGTGCTTGGATGTGGATTATGTGTTGAATCTCATCATTTTAAAAATGCTTGCCAATGCCATTCATTCCAAACAATCCTCTGAGCCCATAATGTATTCTGAACTCTTGAATCTGCATATTTGCATACTGTAACAGAGTTGCAGCTGTGGTCTCAGAAGAGTTTATCATTATTTCACATTTATTTTGTCTCCCTAATTACCTAATTAATTCTGTTGTTTTGATTGTGGTGTTTACCGTTTGCTTTGTGGAGGCGTAATCCTGTTCTATTTGTCTGTTTGAAGAAGGAGCAGTCTCACTGAATTATTCATGCTGCGCTCCAGCGACAGCACAGCCGTTTAAATGATGAAGGCATTCGTGAAATCCTCTCTCTTTCACACAGACTAACACACACACACACACACACACACTCTTTCTCTTTCTCTTCCTCTTTCTCACTCTCGCCTCTCTTTCTCTGTGAGTGCCTGAGGCAGTGGAAGTGGGATGTAAGGAGGCAGGAGGATTTCACGAGGCTCACAAATGCACCTCAAATGAGGCGATGGGAAAACATGTCCCTCTAATGTGTCTGACCGAGCTCTGAGAGGGACATGTCCAATCTGACACCACAATGTGACCTTTCATCTCCGCTTCTCACAAGAAACATTGCTCCACCCTGCACACTGCTACACGCCTGCGTCAGTATATGTGTGAGTGTGTGTGTGTGCGTGCCTCTCCAGGCCGTGCGCCCACTGATCAGGAATGTGGACACTTGAGTCGACACAGGCCCTCCTGAGTGCTGCTGAGGTGTCAAAACGTTGTTCACTGATTGGATATCGCTTTGTCATGTGGTGGCTGGGTGTCCACTTCACACCTTTCAGCTGTGACTTTTTTCCAGCGTTGACGACACTTGATCGAGCGCGAGTCAGCAGAACCGGCGGATCTATTCGAGGGTTCCTGGCATCTGGTTAGACTTTTTTCAAAGATGTGCTGTGTCCTCCCCCTCAGTGTGATCTTAAAGGTGTTCTCTTTCAAAGAACACTTCCTCGGAGACACAGGAAGACGGGAGGAGGAGGAGGAGGAGGAGGAGGAGGAGGAGGTGGTGGAGGGAGGTGATGGGGCTCTCTGGGGATTGTCTGTTTGTAGTGTTTACTGCCAAACCCTTAAGGACTTCAGGCACTTTCATCAGCACTAAGTAGTACATAGTACATACTTCCTTTCCTGTCTTTTAATGTCTTATTTTCCTCTCACACTTTATATTTAAAAAAAAAGAAAAGATAAATGGCACCTTCGAGTCCCAGGCGTCACTTATTTGTGTCTGTATGGACTGATTGGCATCTCTTGGTGGCAATGCACCGCCATTATACACTCATTTTCATGAAGAGCGTCCTACACCAGCCGCCATTTGTTCACAGCTTCTTTCATGGTTCCCCCTTAGGACGGCATTGTCCTTAAAAACACACAAATCACAACCAGTAGCTCTGGTTCTCCATATGCCTGTTTCTTTTGATGATTGCAGCCTTGATGGACGTTATCAACCACCCCGACTCCAGGCTCAGACAAAGCCTAGAGCATACACTATGTATGGTTTTATTTAAAATCTCTTTTAATGTGTTGTTTTCTCTCTGTGGGCCCGTGGATTCAGCATTCTATTTGATGTGCCCTAAACATACATCTTTAATCTTTGCTGCAGGCTGTGTGAGAGGGAGTGTGTCACTGCCTCCCTACCGAGGCTTCAGGTCTGGCTTTCACAGCGTTGCAGCCCCAGTGGGAGGCCTGCAGAGGGCAGCATACTAAACACGGCATCACCTCATACAGCAGCAGCTCCTTTTACACCTGCACCACCGCAACCACCACCACCGCTTTCTTTATTAACATACATCTTCATTAACTCACTAGAGGAAGTAAGAGGGAAAAAAAAGAGGAAAAAAAAGAACACAACAGGCTGAGAATGAAACCATCATGGGCCCGCAGGGTGTTCTGCTGTTTGTACTGACACAGAGGACGAGTTATGCTAATTGAGAGTTCTTTGCATAATTAGGGAGAAAAAACTTTATCATTATTATTAGTGGAGAATAGCCAGACAGAGGGTAATTTCAAGTTTCCCAGCAGGGTGCTGCCAGAGAATAGAAGAGAAAAGGACACACTCTCAATGTTATTCCTGCTGTCTTTTGATGCAGGGAGCATAATTCATCTAAGATACTTAGCCTGAGTACGCTTTAATGATGATGACTTTTCCCAATGTGATTTTTCAAAGTGTTTTAATGTATTGTCTTCATAGCGAATGTGTTTGCCGTGGTAAATTCGAGGACTGCATATTAAGTTATCCACCTAAATGAGTTTCTTTTTTTATGCTTAATGAGCCTTCTCTTTCTGCCGATGTGTCCATGCTGCTCCACATGCATCGCGGTTGTGGCTACTGTACAGTTATGTGTAAGAGAGCATGGAATGCTGGTGTCGTGGGTGTAGTGAGATCATGTGTGTGTGTGATACCGCTGAGAGATGGCTGAGAGGTGATGCGGCTGGCTGACTGTCCAGCCGCTCAGCCACACAGAGCTGTGAGTAAGTGGGCCGTGGTTATAACGGGCACACACAGTCACAACAGAGTGCTGAATCCATTAGTTGCTCAGCGGGGTTTCAGCAGGTCATTAAGGTTCAGTAAGATCCTGTGATATCTTTTTATACACTTTTTCCTCTGCACCCTAAATCTGATGATGCCACAGCCAGTGGATGCAGCTTGCAGGAAGTTGTCTTCCCCCTCAGAGTGCATAACCTCATGTGCTTGCTTTAAGACTGTGAATGATAGTTTATGCCGCAGTAAGTATTCCTTTCAAAGGCTTTACAAGGCACTGGGGATTAAGAGACTGTACCACACTCATCTCATTTGTGTCAGAGCTGGGAAAAGGGAGCACTCTAAATACACGCTGCACCAATAAGCCGTGCGGGGCGTAGCGGAGACGAGGGCTCTCAGATGTGAGGGAGAATCATTGCACCTGCCCCAGTTGTTCTCCACCAACATGGCCGTCTGTGCGGCGCTCGCTTCACGAATGCAGGGAACATTCACTCGCTTCAAAGGTTCCCCCCCTTTTTTTTTCATCTCTGCGCTCCAGCCCACGGCCAGAACCACGGATTAATATTTCAAAACATGTTTCTTGCTTGCAAACCCTCCGCCCCCCCCTTCCCCTCTTCTCTCTCTCTCTCTCTCTCTGTATCCCCCCTCCTTTGCCCTTATGATCCCCCCCTCCCTCCCAACATCATCTCACACACACAGCCCATTCCCTGTTCACCACTTATTCCCCCCCACCCCCCTTCCAGCCAGCCCAGCCCCCCCACCCCCCCACCCCCCCAAACCTGCCTGCCTGCCTGCCTGCTCGCCGAAATGTGTGATGTTTTTCCATATCTCATGTTTTGCTGCTCCAGTGCTCCCTTCAATCCAATCACCAGTGTGGTATGTTTTATGGATTAATAAGAAATGATCCTGGAAGGTCCAGCCAGGCGGTTGAGGAGCCAAAAGCAGAAGGATGAAGCAATGAAACGGAGGGGGAGAAGGGTAGGGTGCCGTCTGCAGTCGAATTTTAATGAGCACCAAGGGGAATATCCTATTTTTTTTTTTCTTGGGGTATCCTTCTGGTGCATCGCTCTAAATCACTGTCACACAAACAAGGTATTTCCCATCATGCCTCTGGTTTGGCTTGGTAACTGTGTCATCCTGTGGCACAGGCGCCGTACCGGCACACCTGCTCTGCTATCCTAATTGAACAGATGATCTGCCAATTTGTCATGTTTATCTTCAGAGGCGTTCTGGCGTCAATGCCCTGCTCTGCTCAGCCCCCTCAGAACACAGTGCAGATGTTAGCAGAGCTTTTTTTTTATGACAGATCTTGTAGTCATTACTGAATAATTCATTGCCGCATTCATGTCTTTAGATAGCATCTCCAGCATCTTGCTCCGCTTTTTTTGGCTCCCTCTCTTTTTCTTCCATCTCCAGCTCCTCACAAGGGAAAACTTTATTATTCTCTCCTCTGACAGCAAAGTATATGGATGAAAGATAATTGCCTGGCTTGACTCAGCCATTGATATGAAAATAGGATTGAAATTATTCACTGTGGTTTAAAGGTTAGTTGAAGGTTATTATTCAGGGAAAGGCGTGGAGGAGAAGAGGCTCTCCGTGCAGCCATGGTGGCGGGCCTGACAAGACATTTCTAAAAGGCTAATATGCTGCGCATGCTGCAAAGGCCATTCAATGAATAAACTGAAAGAGTCTCCTGAGATCTTAACATTGGAGAAGTCAATTATTTAGCAGCAAATTATGGCTCACTCTGCGCATAAACATGATGCTCCGAAATGAGATTGTGAACTTGATTTTCAGCACACTCCAGTATCTTTTATTCAGATTATTATTTGTCCTTTCATTCAGCCTTTCATGCATGGTGGAATGTAATATGAACACTATAATGAAGAGGGAGAGAGCTTTCTCAACCAGTTTAATGTATTCGATCCGTTGCATGCTTATATGCTTGTTATGGTTCAGATGGACTTTGAACACGAGCTTAATGAATCACCTCCACCAGCAGTCGTCTGATGTTTCTGCTTAAGAGCCGCTCTGATGTCTGTGGTTGGCCCGTCACTACTTACGCCAGTCTCTATTACCATGGCAACTGTGGGGATGTATGCAGGTAGCGTGCTGTAAGCTGGGAGAAGTCATGGTGTGCTGTTTGATAGCAGCCACACAGAGGCAGACAGCTCTGTCTGTCTGCCTGTCTGTCTGCAGGCAGACGGTCCTCTGCATATCTGCTTCTGCACCACTTTGTTGAGGCAGCAGAGCAAATATTCACTCAGATTCATAATTTAAATGTTTCCCTACAAAGATTTAGATTTTCCCTTGTTTTTCTATGTTGCCATACATACTCAGTTGAATGTAACACACGCAATACCTTGAGATTTAAATTAAAAGTGATAATTTTTCATTCTTCACCCTCTAAAATCTTCCTATTATTCCTGTTTTTGTTTATTTCAAATTAAAAAAAAAACTCATGGTAGATGTCTCATTAAATGTGTTTAATAACAGCATCAACATGAAAAAAATGTGCATAACAGTAAGTTCTCTAATCAGTTTTTTGGAACTTAAACACTCATTTGGAGATTCTGAGTCTGAGCTGGTGATACTTTCATGCGAACACATCAAAGAGAAGTGAGATGAGAGGCAGAAATGATCACACTCCTCCAGGGAGAACGCTATAGTTCACACCTCCTCTTCACCTGTTTCCTGGCTGATCACTCACACTATCCCTTTTCTGTGTGTCGAGTTTGGTGTCTTCTTCCAAAGACGCAGGTGTGATCATTCACCCGTTTGTTCTAAGTCAAAACCACCTCTGCTGCTCTCAAAATAGATAATTATTCAAATTTCCATCACCAAAAAAGCAAAGTAATTTTTTTTTCCACTTTCCACGGAAATTCACAATTTGTCAAAGCCTTTTTGGCTCCACTGATTATTTTTTAATAGAAATGCATGAGTGCATATTCAGAAATAATTCTGTCTTTTCGAAAACAGGAGGCTCCAGATTTCAGGAATGTGGCACCCTCATTCCTTCCAGTTGGTTTAAACCATCGGTGATTTCCCATCTCTCTTTTGCATCTTTTGAAAACACTGAAATATTTTGGCATCAGATACCGTCATCAGTTCCTGCAGCTAACTGATCAAACCCAACCGATTTGGCAGCAGACTTTTGTAAGGTTTGGATATCGGACTCTGTGCTGAAAGATTCAGTGGTGATGAGGTGTCACACAAGTGTTTCCACTGGGTCACACGGAGGCAGAGTCGGGCCTCCGGTGCTAACGACAGGCAGTATGCTGTCGATATCTTTCTGCTCTTCTGTTTCAGGTCCGTGGTAAAGATCACTGACTCTGTGGCTCCTTCCCTCTTTCCTTCGGTCTTCTCCTGCACTGTGCAAAGAAATTGAATCCTGTCCTTAAAGCTAAGCACTTCAGGATGAAGTTTTTCTGAAGCCAAAACTGCTCGTGTGATTACAGACAGATCGATACCTTCTGGTGTCCCCAGCCAGCTCACCCTGCTGGCACAGGAAATGATGCGATCCATGCGGCTCTGACATTGACAGGCCCCAGAGAGACGACAGCTTCACTTACTAGAAAAATGCTCTCCATTAGTGCGGCTGGGTGGCTCTGCCCTGTCATTGTTATTCCAGCAAGGCTGTGACATTTGTGTTATGTGGATGGCAAATGCCTTTCTAATCATCCGCTTGTAGCGCTATTTGAATTTTCATCAACTTTGATGGACAGCTCCTGAAGAATTATCATCAAGAAAATGAAATCTTCCCTGACCTTAAATGCCACGGCTTCTTCCACTCCCTGACGGAGTCCCACAGTGCTAGTGACAAAGGCTGTAGACAGCGGCACAGCATCTCCCTCCGGGCTGCTGCCCTTTAGCCGTTGTGCTGCAGCTCAGAGGTTAAAACTCCTGACTTTTTTCATAGTTGTGGAGAAAGGACTGGTGATAGGCCACGTCCTTTCTCAGACCTCACAGACCCCCTGCCCAGGAAGTGGTGCTTATATCCATGTCAGAGAACAGCAACACTTTAGGGCACGTGTTTTTTTTTTTTATGGCTGAGCCAGCATCTCTTAAACCCCAGCACTTGTATTGACCCACCTCCCATCCCTCTCCTCTCTCTCCATCTCATCCCCCACTGTTTCCTTGTTTGAAACAATATAGCCTGCCTGTTGTTATTGATTCCAGAAGATTGGGCCTCGGTAAGTGCTCCTTTGAGTCTGGTGTTATATTAAGCAATTGTTCCAACAGCAGATGACAGGGCTGGGAAGGTTTTGGCTGGCACTAATAGGCCTGGTATTACCCGTGTGTTAATTGATTGGGCAGCAGAGGGAGGGAGGAACTGGCTGCACTGAATACAAGACTAGGCAGCCGATAAATAAACACTAACTTGGAACATTCAATTACATAATATGACCAAAAATGCTGTGGTCCAAGCAGAAAAATGTTCTCCTTTCATACTAAAAATGTGCCTCACCCTTTGAAAATCATGAAAGTACAAAATTACAGCAAGTAAGATTACAAACAGTCATGTAAATAACACAAATCTGAAAGTTTTCTTGTCTTGTTATTGAGGCAGATCCATTCACACTGCAAATTTTTCTGGCATTAGTGAAGCCTAACGTTATCCGGTTGGCCCTGCAGAGCGTGTTTGTGTCTGAGCTGCACAGTCAGTAGCCAGACATTGTCAACAGTACGAGGGCAGTATTGCATGGAGGGCTGTTTTTTTATGGGAGCAACCCGAAGTAAATGCTCCATTCATCCTGTCTGTCTGCACTGGCTTCCATTTCCTCCTCTGTCACACGCATGATTAAGACCAGCTTGAAGCATTTATCACAGGGCCAGAGCACAGGGGGCAGATGGTGGAGTTCAAGCAAAAAAGGAAACCAAGCCCACCTTGCTTCTTGTTTCTCTAACATTCAAACATCTCTCACATCTTCCATGTGTCAGTAAAATGTCAACAGTGAAATCTCCCTTCAGCTCCTCCGTCAGTGCTGCACAATGATTCAGGATCAGCTCGATGTGGTGACATGATTGTGACAAGCATAATGCATTATGCATCTAATTCCATTAGCAGTGAGTGGTCATCAGTTGTTTTCAATGAATTCAGTGTGTATTTGCGTGCATGTGTTTTTTGTGTTGTTGTTGTTGTTTTGGTCAAGTGAATCCCATTAGATTCCATTTCCAATAACAGCATGTTTAGCTGCGGTTGCATTTCAGTAGAGAGGTAATTTGCTAATGGCATGGCCCTTATTAGAAAGCAATTATTATTAATTACCAGTGGGTGATACAAGAGCTGATTTAGTCCTTAAAGCCTGCTGTTTTTTTGCCTGTGTGTGTGTGTGTGCATGTGTGTGTCCGTGCTGTCTTTCTCTGAGATGATTGCCAGCCCCACACCATCGCCCTCACCTCCCACTGGCCTGCTGCCAAGCAGCGACATTGTCATTATCAGTGTGCCAGAGGGCTGGGTAAATGTCATTATTGTAGCTCGTGGATTCCTCCAGGGAATCAGCAGCTACCCGATTAATTTCTCTAACAGCCCGGGAAATATTTGTTGCATCACCAGCCTGGTTCATGGCAAACATCTATTGCTGCTATGCAATTAACGACATAGATCATTTACATAGTCACAGAGCTAATTTTCATAATGTTCCCTTTATTATCAGAGGAAGAAATTAACCCAGGAATTTATTTACACACCCACCGCAAATGGTAACAGTGTGCTAATTGGCTGTTAGATGATTAATAAGCTTATAGCACATGCTAATGAATGGTGCACTCACTGTTTCAGAGGTGCTCCAGCACTGTGCTTGTGTTTTGGCAGCTTAATAAGACAGATAATTATGTACTTGTTGCTTTCGCTTTCAAGCAAATACCATCAAACATTAAAAAAGATTAAACTGGCTCGTATTGCTGTGAGCTTATGTTGGTTCTCTATTTTCTGTTCTGCTATAAACGGCCACATTATGTCAAGGCTCTGATTTGTCAGCCAACAATTATGCCTTTTAAGCATATAGGCAAGTATTTGAAATACAGATACAGTTTGATGAATTAATCAATGGGAAATAATGACGAAAAAAGTTGATATATCTTACAAATAAAACAGGTGTTCTTGCATAATTTTGTATGTGAAAAAATAAAATCACCAAAACACAAAAATACATTTTTAGCTTTAACCACCTCTAATATTCGCTGATAGCACTTGAAAGATCGACAAGAGACATCTACTGCTCTAATCCCAAAAACTTTTTCTTCTAATACAGAGATCATTTATTATTCATTGTGCTGCTGCACTTAAAAGACTATGTTCACTCTTAAATTACGTCTCAGTTCTTTAGAGAGAATCTTGAAGCGAAGCCCAAACACTATCCGACGACAAGGCTGAGTTTGTCTCCAGAGACTGCTTTCATTGACTGCATAATACTGTTGTGTAACCATGTTTAACATGTTGTTGGCCCACTATCCTGACACCAGTAGCAGGGAGTGGATGGTAAAAAAAAGCATGATTTTCTTCTGTTTAAAGCTCAATTTTTTTCTAATCATAAGGCAGCACTTTGTAGATAATTACTGCAGTTTTTAACTTTCCTTATATAAGACCCAATTTAAAGCAGCTCAGTTTTTACTGGGAATTCACTTAGCGGTTTTGTTTTCCATTTGCTCTGTATAGAAAAGTCAGTGATTGTCTGTAGTAGTGAATCCTCTGGGAAAGCTGGATATGAATATTTGATGGAAATCCTCCTTTTTATCACTGACACGGCTCAGAGCAGGAATCCTCATTGATCTGGTGTTATAATCACAGATTAAAAGAACTCTTCTCAAACAATTCCCTGATTAAAGCTCTTTTTATACACTCTGTTCATGACCAAGTGAGATTCACACACAGGCATTGAAGAAAGCCCCCGTAGGATGAGCAGAGCTGCGAACACACAGTCTTTAATGTTGCTCCCAGCGGCTATTGTGAACACCAAGTCTCTGGATCTGTTTCAACTCATTAGCTCCAAAACTTGGCCTGAATCTAACATGTCATGCTTATGAATCGAACCCACAGAGAGATGAGGAGATACAACAGAAAGAGAAACTAAAAAAAGACACGTTTTTCAGGGTTAAACAGATTTGTTTCCTATGAGTCTTCTGAGTTTTTTCACACAGCAAACTGTTCAACAGATGATGCAAGATATGGTCTGTAAATTAGCTTGTCTTTTACATGTCCACCGCAGGAAGATAAGCTTTCATCTTACATACATTTACGACTGCACCAACTGGGTTAATTTGTGATATCTTTCTAATTTCAAATTCAATTATATCGTACATGTTTTCAGCTTTCTCTGATATATTAGCGTTTGACCGAAACTCAGAGGTTTACTGGAATCCAAATCCCGAATGCTGATTGAACAAAACTTAAATAAATACTGGTTCTTCCGTTCTGCTGAGACAGATAAATACCTAAACTGCAAGCCAATGGTATTTCAATGGGCTCTTGGCCTCCTGTCAAACCTCCATTTGTGAGTTTAAATGATTGGTGAATTTCATCTTAATTACGCCAAAGACGAGCCAAGCCCAGAGTTCATTCTCATCTTGTTCGGTTTGCCAATTATGGATGTGGCTGGCAATGCAGTGGCTTCCACCTCTCATTTCTCAAACCCATATTGTCCCTGGAGCAGAGAAGATTGGTACGTGCCCGGCTTCCCACTGCTGTGCTCAAAATGAAGCAGATGAGATTACTCCGTGTGCATGAAGATGGTTTCACCTAATATCAACTACGAGCCTGCCCCATGCATACTAATCATACGGATGTTCTTTCACACAAACCAGCTCTCACCTTCATTAGTGTCTAAAATGAAACCGTTTTTTTACGTGATTGATATTCCAGACAAGTTTAACAAGTAAGAGACTTCTGAGGCTGATAACGGTGACAAAGCTAGACTCACTAGTTTCTTCCGCACAGGTCTGTCTGGACTAGAGAATAAGCTCGTTATGGAGCACATTAACATATGAGAAATCAGGACAGAGAGGGATATTTTTGTCCCTCTACGAATTTCTGTTAGAGGGACTGGTAATTCATGTTTTCCCATATCAGATTAAATTTGCTTTCTTCATGCATGTGCTGAAGATAATCTGTTCCAGTGCTCAGAGTTATGATTATCCTGGTGGCAAGGACAGAAAGATAGAGAGGCTATAGCAGCCCCAAGTAATTAAATTAGCCCTGAGTGGCTAATTGGATCAATTTGGAAGGCAGACACTGTCAAGGATAAGAGTAATCATCTATGCAGCAGCAATCTTTTATTGCTCAGACACGTCTTGTAAAAAGACAAGGTGTGATCCCGAAGGTTAATGTAATTACTGTCCAATTCTCTCACTCACTGTGCACAATAATGCTAATTAATCTAAGATTTCTGGACTATAATGAAGCGCGACAAGCCAGGTAATGCTGATTATAGTATTTAGGACATGACTGAATATTTCCTCATCCCGGGCTCGCTGATGATGCTGCAATTAGCCCACTCATTTCTCACACTTTTACAAGACTATTGACTTCAAAAGCATTCGATCTGCTACAGAGTCAGTATATTTTGTTCTCATCTGCATGGAGTTTACGTGCGACAGTCATGCATTTTACTCCAATAAAGCAGTGATTTACATTTCATCCAAGGCGAGCTCTCCAGGCCCAGCGAGGTGTTAAGCAATGTAATGAGAGAGAGACTTGGCTTATGAACAGAGCATTCATATTCATTAGCAGCAGGCATTAACATATGATGCCTGTGACAGATCTCTGATGCATGTTTTATGAATGCAGTTAATGGCACGCTGACAGCACGGCAGGCCATAAAGGACTAGAGCAATCCACCAAATGAAAGCCACAGAGTAGTGGGACGATTATTGATTCTCCCTTGTGTCCTATTGATCTCTGACGTTTTCATCTGGCACAGAGTTGCTAATCTGCTGTGTATCAGAGAGACACCCACAGTGCAGCCCATTGACTCTGCTATCAATAGCCACAAAGCTGGATATCATTAAATCCTCATCACTTTGTTTCCCCCGGCCAGCCGCCACAGACCACTGAGCACTCTGCGTGACCTCTGAATAACCACTGTCCACTGGTTTGTTTATGGCCCTGGCTCCTGCTGTGTGACATTTACTGCCTCTTTTTTAATAGGCCAGTGTAACAGCTCTGCTGTACACAGAACTGGTATTGACCACTGCCTCAAAGTGTGGGACTGTGCGTGAGCACATATAGTGGGTCACCCACCATAAATGGAAAATACACTCAGGCTTGGTCAGCACACACATTTATATGGGTCCATGTGTCATCAGAGCAATTGTTAGAAATAGATTGATGACAACTAGTCTGCACATTCTACAGAGTTTGGGTAATTTAAAGGGTTAGTCCCCTGAATTTACGCATTTAGATGAGGTTGTAGGTTGTAGTCTTGTGCTGTGTTAAATGAAACCTTCTGTGGATCTGGAAGAGGGCACTCCAGCATGAGAAAGTAACCCTGATGATGTCATAACGCGGTCATGAGTTTCATGGAGACAAATTTAGGACAAAAACTCTGTTTTCTCTAAAGTCGCACTTTGGGAAATTTTGGGTCTTAGACCTTTAATAATAATTTTTAAAAAAGTATTCTTCCTCAATTTTGACCTTTTTTAAAACTCTCTTTGATCCCTCTAACTTTATAGAAGTGACATATTAAATAGCTGGATTAGTAATGTGATGAGTAACCTTTTAAAAAGGAAAAAAATGACTCCGTCTCGCTAACTTACTTGAGTATGCTAAGCATGATTATGTCAGAGGTCAGAGTATGATGATGCGCTTATAACAGTTTCCAAACTGCAGTTACCAGGGCGGCGGCGGTTTCTGAAAGGACAGAGAAGAGGCACAGATGAAAAACACATTTCGGTGCTGATGGTGCAGGAGGAGCCTCCCTCCCCCCAGAGAGTGTGGCACCAGGGAACAAGGACGGGTGATGTGGGGATCGATGGTGCTTAAGGTGTGGGGGTGACAAGGACAGGTGCAGGGGAGCGCCATACCATGGTCCATTAGAGACGGAGGCTCCCTGCTGAGAGCAGACAGCATGATAAACAGCTCCAGCTCTGATAATAGTCCGACTGATCAATAGCCTGTCCGCCCGCTGTCCCTAAGGGACGAGCAGGAGCAGCAGCCACGACAGCTAACCCCCAGGTCATGTGTCTGTCTGTGTGTGTGTGTCTGTGTGTGTGTGAGAGAGAGAAAACTATCACTGAATCAGATGAAGCATCACATTGCCCTCTTGACCTTTCTGCCCAACCTTATCTTCATAGTGTAATAGAATCAACCAAGCATATCCAATTAGTATCTGCATGTCCTTCACTTAAGCTCTAATGGTTTATTCATAGTAGTACATAGGAGACATTTTCACATCCTCCCCTATCATTCTTACTGAGACCGCTTTCTTCTAGCCGTCTTAAATGCACTATTATTCCCTTTAGAGTATTAATCCTAGTGAGTCCAGGGCGTACGGATGGCTGATTGTTACTCTTATTCATTAGAACCAAAGTTGACATGATCACCCAATAAAAAGACTCAAAATTAATCTGCAACTATATTGATTCATTGTTTTGATCATTTTTTAAGCAGCAATGCCAAACATTCTGTGGAAACAGCCTCTAAAATGTGAAAATCTTGGAGCTTAAGGATGCTATTTGTAAAATTATGTTTTTTGGTTTTTGGGTTGTTTTTTTTTTACATTTTATGGGAAAAAAACAATCATCAGATGAAATGAAATTGAAAATTAGTTGCAGTCCTTAATGAGACAGCAAAACATGGCATGTAGAGGCACTGGTGACAATATAAAGGTAAAAATCAATAGTTATCATTGCCTCATGCATGTCCACAGTAACAAAACGTACCAACCATAGATGACTGTAGCTGCCAAATTCTGTCGGGGCTTTTCTCATATGGAAGTGGTGGTTATTTTATCTGTCAGGGAATAATAGTATAGCTTGTTTATTTGTATTGGGATTGCTGCTTCTTAAAGTAAAACCTGAATGCTTCTTCCACTACTGATTTTGATTGTACATTTCACAAAATGTTTTCTTTCATACTGTCCGATAACAGCGCTCTGGACCGGAGGCTGTTAAGCAGGCCTTGTTTGTTTGATCGCAGATAGTCTTTGAGGGTCTTGTGACTGTGAGGGAATCTGGGGGATTAGTCCCACAGTGCAACAATCAGGGATTACAGATAAAATATCACAGACTGCAGCAACAACTTTTAACCTTTTTTTAAGTTGAAACCCAACCACTCTAATCACTGAAATGCTGATCTGAGCCAAGATTTTTGAGACATTATTGAATTTCAGAAGTCAAAGGAGCTACATGGCTTAGTGGCCTTGTAGTGGGAAATGAAAATGTTCCTGTCAGCTGTGCAGGAACTCAATGCCTTATCCATTTTTTTTAATTCATTTGGTTTGTCTGAGTACAAATAGATTACTTTAGCTAGTTTGTCAGGACTGCCTAATTCATTTATTGTCACGATGAAAGGAGACACGAAAAGGCTCTGTCATGCAGGGGCCTGGCAATTGTAGAAACTCATACAAAACGGCATGTTTTTGGATAAAAGCAAAGTGTTTGAGAGTAGAAGAGGAAGTGATAGTGTTTCAGCAAGTGGTTGCAGCACTGTATCCGTAGGCAACTGTGGAAAAACAACATGAACCGAGGCGTATGCACACACACATATACACAAACACACACACATACACACACACTGCAGTGTTGTCACTCACTGAGTCAAGACCACATGTCGGCTCTGGAGTCCTTTCTTCTCAACGTGCCTGCGTTATCTCACAGCTACAGTTGTGGCTTCAATGGCGGTGAGACATCCTGACTTGGAAAGTGAGACTCCATATCTTGAGCAACCCCACAAGCCATAAACCACAGGCAGCAGCTTCTGCAGCCCAGCTTGCTGTGACTTCAAACACTAACAAGCTGGAATAACATTTTGCTTGGGGTGGCTTCCCTTGACGGCTCCCAGCTGCTGGCAAGCTGATGGAAGGAAGACAAGATTTATTACAGGCCTTGTCGCATTTGGATAAAACCTAACCACATCGTATAGAAACTGTAGGATCACAGAAGGTGTCATCATTCTTTCTGTGTAGATCAGCTCAAGATCCAGGGTGGAATCAGTCCAATGGAAAATCAATTTCCATGTCTGAGCTTGCGTCCCGCTGTCAGTGGTTCTTGAAAGCTGTGTGGAATTAAATTGACATCTGAGGTTGAGAGTGAATTGCCTTAAAACCTGCTTCAATTTAAATGGTACTATAAAGAAAGAATAAAAAGCTTTAGCGTCAGTGTAGAAAATTGGGGGGAAAAAATGCTGTAGAGTCGAATCTTCACACTGCAAGATAAACTTCCATCCTACGTAGTTTTTGCCCTCATGGTTTGTTAAGATCTGTTTCACACTGTGTTGGGTGTCATGCTATTTCATAACAGGAAACAAGAGGTGAAGATGAACCAACGATGTGACCCAAAAACACCCTCTCTTTGAGACTACAGGAGTACAGATGGGATGACAAAGTGGAGATGCGTGGGCGGCTGGATTCGAAAAATTTATACATTTTGGCCCAAGGACAGCTTAACCTAATTGTCTGATCTGAGTCACCATCTACAGGAGTGAATGTTAAACACACGAAATGGATACTTACCTTAAGCCAACAAGTCTGAACAGATATTGCCGCCGCAGTTCAGAGTTACTTCATACCTGTAAGACAAGGAAGTGAAAACAAGTCAGCAACACAGTTGCACCACAGAAAAACAAGAAGTGGGTGGAAAGTATATGAGGAGATTTTCAGTTACTCAGCTGTCATCGCTGCTGTTGAAAGGTCAAGTAGTTTGCTTCAGTGTGTATGTATGTGTGTGCAAGTGTGTGTGTGTGTGTGTTAATGAGTGTGCTGTGTCTGCACATGGTAAGATATCTGCTCTACTCGGCTGCAAACACACCAGCATAGCACATCTATCAGAAATCCACCAACAGGCAAGCAGCTCAGGCTGGGAGATGATATAATGATACTCTCACCCTGCCACCATATTGTTTTTTTTTTACATGTAATCTGCTTTACCTTCTCTCACTCCGACTTGAATGTGTAATTCAATACAGCAGTAGATCAAGTTACATTAGGCTATAGCGACACATGTCTAGTTTAATCAGCACAAAACACTGCCTTGTTTTGATTTTAATGGAATTGTAATTGGGCAGTTGTTTAAAGCATAACACCAAGAGATGATTGTTGCAGGATACGTGCTGTTTATCCTGCTGAGAAATGGGGATGAGAAGACGCTAAGACCACCCACTTTGACTCGTATATGAGGGAGGCAGACTGTGGCCGCAAAGCAGCAAGCCCTCTCTAACCAGATAAATCTCTGCTTTCATGAACCACATGAGAGGGCTGTACATCTGCAGAACATTTGAGACGACATTTGGACTTAGTGCAACTTACAATTTAAACATCAGAGAGCTGTGAGAAGTGGAAATTAGGGATTTGGGTCTGTACGATGGAAAGTTGTGCGGTTACGAAAACAGGATGAGTGCAGAGCAGTTATTCATCTGAGCTGGGCGGATTAAACAGGACACCTGCCTGCCTCGGCATCCTGTCTTTCTTCTGCCTATGTCACTGTAAAACAGTCCTTGCAGCTCTTGCAGTGTATGATTTTTAGTTTCGAGCTTGTTTTTGTCATCAATAACACACACACCTACTGTATGCACGGAGTGTTGGGGATGAATCACCTTCTCAGACGGGCTAAATGAAGTTAAGAAATGGAAGTTGATGTTGGGCCTTTTTTCCTTTCCACATTAGTTTGATTTATAACTGCAAGTCAGGCAGCGTTGCACTAAAAATAACAAAGGAGCAGAAGCAGCACTCGCGGTTCTGTGATTGTATTGATTTTGATAGCCGGCCCTAGTGTTTGTGTGGCTTGGGGCGTATTTTATCGAGAGCAGTAAAAAAAACAAAGGAGATGGGCTGGAAGTTCTCTATGTATACCAATCAGGATTTATAAATTGCTCCATTACCTTTATTTCCCTTGGTTACTCTGGGAACATTAGCAATTATTCTCTCATGGGCTTGGCTCATAAAACTAATAATCTGGTGATTTAGTGCCTCGTGGCACGGTGCACCCAGTCTAGCCCAATGTAATCCATTCATCTTGCCACCTATTAGTTTTATTTTGGAGGGACAAATTGCTTTCCAAGAGAAAATGGGTCAATAGGTGTCCTCTATTAGAAATTGCTAACAATGTAACTGTTTTTTTTTTTCTTTCTTTCTATGCATATGTGTTTGGTACAGTGGTGCAGGCTGATTATCATTCTATTTGCATACTGGGAGGTTGCTTCAATTATCTTTCTTGGGCTGCATGACAAATTGCAAATATCCAAGGTTATATATGCGATGCTTAATTTACTCTGTATTTGCATTGTGCAAGTGTGTGTGTATGTGTTTGCACTGCTCTGCATGACTGCTTGAATGCGTGTATGTGTATGTATACAACTGCATGTTCTGCAAATGAAGTCAGCATTGTTCCCTTCCTTTTTTTTTTTTTCTTTTCCTGTGTGATCATGGAGATGGATGTAAGGGCCTGTGAGCTGAAAGGACTTCTGCTGCATGGTGGCTCCATCCCACTGTACCATTAGCAGCTCCCCGGGGAGAGGGAGACTCAGAATCTGGAAAGACAGACCCAGATTAGCTCATAAATCACTGCCCCAGGGACCGAAGCAAAATAGTGACATCATCACTCTGAGACCTTCTGTCCTGTGATCCAGCTGACGGTGCAGTCCAGCAACAGTCGCTTTAAGCTGATATGAGCTGGCAGCAAACTCTAGGACAACAAATTCCTCCCAAAACTGCCAGTGTTATTTAACATCTGTATCACCTTAGCAAGTTTGTCATTTAAGTGACTTAATCGGTTTATTCTGACTATGAAATAGCAAGGTTGAAGTTTACTTTTCCTTTCTGATGTAAAAATGCACCGGCCATATGTTTAAGTGTACATTAAAAACATTAGATGTGCTCGTTTTGTGATTGATTGCAACACACTAGCATACATTCTCATGCTGTCACAGTACAAACCGTGCAGTGTTTCTGCTGCTCCTCAGTGGCTGCTGCTGGCTGTGAAGTTGCTGTTTGTGAGGCCCAGTGTGCAGTCGGGTCTGTAATAAGGCCTGTGGATCCCTCCCTCTCTCTCCCACATACACACACTCAGAGGTCTGTGGTCACACAGCTGGCCCCGTCTGGCCAACCACTCCAACCTCACCACTTCCCCTCTCTGGGTGGGATGACAGACGCAAGAAGCAGGGAAGAAAGAAGAAAAAGGGGGAAGGCCTTAACATTGGTCGCTCTCCAGATGTGGCCTGTCTGGCTGGCTGGCTGAAATGTGCTGTACATACACAGTAGACCGATAGAGAGACATTTAGGCAAACAGGGAGGATGTGTTTATGTATCCTAAAATGAACCTCTCACAGTCACATGGCACCTTGTGGCCTCTGGACCGCAGAGGGCCTGTCCCACATCAGCTGGTCAGTTCTTCTCCCATCAGGACACACACACACACACACACACACACACACACACACCGTCCCACAGCTGTAATACAGACATTCATCCAAAGTGAGGCACGCTGTCCACTAATATCAGTATCACAGCTCAGAGTGTGTAGCTGACAGTGAAAACAAATGCTATGGGGTGAACGTTTTGGACTAAATGGAAGGTGACAGTTTTAATTCCTGTTCCTTTGGGGACTCACTTTAACTGGCCGAGAGGAGCTGTCTCCCACAGTACACTGCGGCCCTGCTTTGTTAGTTTATGAAGGGTGGAGGGGATGCGTTTGTCGCATGATGGGAGTCATCATGGTCCCCCGGCGGCCAGCTCCTGTCCCCAACAGGCTCTGCTGATGTAATCTGCCAGACTAAAACTTACATTTACACAGGATCCACAGATGAGATAAGAGGCCCCAAGGCCGGCTTATCTGCAGCTATCAGAGGAGAGGAGCCGAGCCAACTTTCCTTCTCCTTCTCCCCCTGTGTCTTACAGCCCTGTTGCTCTGTCAGACTACAGCAGATTTGTGTAATGACATCAGAGGGAGACTGAGGCCTGGCGACAGTGGCCCAAAGGCGCCCGAATCGTAAACCTAATTGGTGGCTGTCGCAAGTTAACTACATAGCAAATTTCCACATTCTCCCTGCGCTGCTTTACTATTTGAATGGCAGTGAGCTGGGAATAGCTATTTTAAACAGCTTGCATCATTTGTAAGCAGCTACTTTTTGTGGGGAGGTTGCATGTTGTGCAAAGGTATTTATACAGATAGCTGAACTATTTCAGTACAAGAATGTTTCCACACCTTCATGTCTTCATCGGTATGATCTCAAGCATTTGCTCGACTTTTTGCATGTTTAACTCTGCCTTGTAGTGAGGTTTGGGAAACATGAGAAAAGGTAACTAGGACATAATAAGGAAAATGATGTGAACATTTATGAAAGATCTTTGGCTTCATTGCCTGAGGAGCCATTATAATGATGTGTAGGCTGCCTTGGTTACACAGCCATAGTCATTGCACGCAACCACAGTACCTCAGCCGGAGGCACCCACTACGCCACCACATTCAAAAATACTGCATTTGTCCCAGCCAATCGGCTGGCTCCACTGCCCAGGGTTAAGCGGCTTCCCGACCTCAAAGCAAGGGGTCATTGTGGAGGAAAAACATCACACAAGAGCCACAATTGCAGCCCTCAAACATGAAAAGTCTCTTTTTATTTTTGACAGGCTTCCCACTTTTAATGGCCGGGTCTACGTGCTGCATAAACAAACAGTGAGGCTTGGTCTGCACAGGCAGCCAACAGCGGTGGCTTTGGTGGTGAGCTGGATTACAGGCTACGATGGAGCTGTGGTTGAGATGGCACACACTGAGCTCCACTCAGACTCTGTGACAGTCAATCGAGCTCTCTCCCACTTTCTAACAGCTCAGTGGTGACTGTAACATTTCCAGATGTCAGAGCTGTGGCTTCTGCAGGAGTCAATCCACACTGTAGGCTCATTTAGGTGTAAAATATTTTCCTGCATCTGCTGTTTAATATAAACAGTTGACTTTACTTCATAAGGCATTTGATAGGCTGTTGTGTATATATGTTCAAATTCTACCTCTCATGTAACAGTTTTTTCCTGTTGTAGTACATTATGTATTTTTAATCTTTTTTTTAAAAAAAAAACAGCCTCTGTTTTCGAGTAAGTCAGCTTTTGAGAGGATTTGTATCATTGTGTTAAACTAAAATGCAAAGTCAGGAATTCCCTGTTTACAATAAAGTTATTCTTGATCCCCTCGACACATAGAGCACTGGTGTGTGTGTGTGTATTCATGCTTGTGTGTTTGTGCTGTTACTCTGACGGATCTGACTGTTCTCTCCTCCCTTTCCTGCTGCAGCGCCTCCTCTTTCCAACACTGCTAATGACAGTAAGTTTAATTAGTGCCAGCAGGTCCCCCCACTAACTGTAACTTCATTAACCGCTGTCAACAGGCCAAGCAACACTACACATAAACACGACTCATTATGACTCTGCCCTGTCTTTTGTATCCCTCCTTGCTCCAGAATCCCACGCCATTTATCTCTATCTATCTCTCCTTATATATACATATATAAATCTCACACCATAATGAGGGCGCTCCATTTGGGATAGATGCGAAGCTATAAGGCCATTTTTCATTCGCTGTGCAGACTGTGAGGCAGTAAAAGCATGCAGAACCCCTCATTGTGCTTAAGTTTCCCATTAAAAGGTGGAAATAGCTGCAATGTGGGGTGTGTTTTATGCAAAAATAAATAAATAAATCCTGCGTTCTGCAGTTATTATCCAAACAATAAATGTGATGGTTCATATCAAATGAGTCTTAATCACAAGACGGTTAATTGGAGTCAATCGGGCTATTGAATACACAGCGAAACCCGTGTGAAATCCATCTCTTATTGATTTGTTCTCTGACCCATAAATCTTGAGCGTATCACTATTAAGTTTACAGCTCACATTAAAATGTATTGATTGACCCTTGCACAATCTTAAGCAATATGATCCATTTTCCCTAATAAGGATCTGTGATGTTCAGTGTGTAGGTTTATGCATCCCTAACAGCGGTTCTGGCAGTGTGTTCCTCACACTGTGCCAGTAAATCCAATCTTAGCCCACAGAGGAGTGATTTATGAGACTGCAGAGGGTAAGCTTTCATGACTTCACTTTCTTTTCTGGAGAGTTGTGTTATATGACATGTAAGTGTGATCATTTGCCTGGTCAATTATCCTTCATCCCTACTCTATTTGGCTGGCATTGTGCAGTGTTTCAGCACTGTTTGGCTGCTGATAGAGAGATAACTCCAAGCCTTGTTAGATTCCTGACAGGCGCAGCTTGTCAGTCTGTGGTTCTGAAACCTCCCTAATCAAAAAATCTCTTGGAGCGAGCCAGTGGATTCTGCAGGGGTGAGCGTCATCAAAGCCTTTCATGTTCTCTGGCTAAAAGGAGTGAGAAAGGGAGAGAGAAAGAGAGGGAGGGAGAGGGAAAGAGAGAAAGCTTTAGCAGGTACACTGTGCTCTTTGTTTACCCTTTCTCTTACCAATCTGGAGCACAGATGGCCAACAATTATTTCTCTGTATGCGCATTGCCGCTGGCGAGCCACCAGCTTTTCAGAGATTGGTGTAATCCTTTATTATTTATGATTGTCTAGGATTTTTGGATCAAGATTGAACACAATCTGTTGAATAACTGAGAGGAGTGGGAGGCAGCGGAGTGGAATGAAATGCATACAAGGAGAGTGTAAATGGAGAAGTCGGGGCATCCATAATGAAGATGTGATGCTCACTGTTAGTAGAGCTGCTCCTGAATCCAGCACACTTTAATCCCATTAACACTGACTAAATATACCATTTGTTTTAAGCCTGCCAGTGGTGGTGTTTATGCTAATAGCCTGGACGCTCC
The DNA here is from genome assembly GCA_029783725.1 of Acanthurus tractus. Lineage (NCBI taxonomy): Eukaryota > Metazoa > Chordata > Actinopteri > Acanthuriformes > Acanthuridae > Acanthurus > Acanthurus tractus. The sequence goes on from JAQNCA010000028.1 coordinate 15,808,924, forward strand.
GGGCGATTTCAGGAGACTTTTGGAGGGCACCGGCTAATAATTAGATTTAATAAGGAAGTCATTTTCTATCCTCATTTGAAATAAAAATAAGAGGCTTAGCCTCTCATAGGACAGGCATTAATTTGTTGATTTGGTCTCGCTTTCTCTCTCAGGGCTTCTGTCTCCATAATTCTTTAACCCTTTTGTGTCCTTGTTTGTGGAGCAAAAATAGCAATGTTCTGGGGACCAATCATACCTTTAACAGCAATCACTCTGATGATATGTAAACAAGCTACTGACAATTGATATAAAGATTACTAAATGATGAACAGGGGTATAACAGACCTCAGTAGATTAACTCAACAACCGTACTTGAGTACAAAAGAGAGGTAGGTACTTGAGTAGTTCTGCTTGCTGCTACTTTGTAGTTTTTAGGATATGATTTTAAGATATGGGAAAATGGGACTCTTGCTGGAAAAAAACAGAAAATCAGAGACTGTTGTGTGTATACCTTTACAGAGACACGTTTCCACCACAGCATCCTGGAATAAGTTTGCTCTCCATGGGTTGACTTTCGAGTCAGTGAAGTGCAAAACGAGGGCAGGATGAGCGGAGAGGGACTCTGTGTTTTACATCCTCGGTGCTCAAACGCAGTCGAAGTTGATGGACAGTGTTTCCTTTTTAAGGGGAAGATATCAACCATTTTATAATCACTATCTTGTTGCTGCTGCTGCAACATCTTGTTCCATGTTAAATTTAATTATCCATGTGGCGTATCTATTCTGTGCCGGTAGCATGAAGGACTACAGTTTTTATTTCATTGTGCAAGCCTGTGTTGCACAAGCACACATGAATCACTTTGATATTTTTATACCTTAAATAAACTATCCAACTGTATTTTAAATTGAACAACTGCAACATCATATGCTGCTTAAACATTAATACATCACTAATGATAATCCACTAATAATATATACTGTATTACAATAACACTCAAAGGGGCAATTTATCTTCATTGCTTTTTGTTTGAGCGATCACATAGCAGCCTTTTATCTTAAGCATGAATTACACTTTAAAATATCAAATATTTTTCATTTTCACTCAATCGGAAGAATAAAAAGTAATTAAAGCTATCTGATAAATGTTGTGAAGAAAAAAAGCACAGCATTTTCGTATGAAATGTAGTGGACTATTAGTATGAAGTAGCATAAAAAGCTACTTTAATTTGTATTTATGGTACTTGAGTAGTTGCACTTACTTGCTATTCATCACTGCTTAAGTAAAGGCTATGAATACTTCCTCTGCCACTGACGGTGAAGTGTTATGGTTTAGATGTGGAGTGAAAAATATGCTATAGTGTTCGGTACGTAGGTGCTGCTGCTCATCTTCCTGGTGGACTGCTGGGCTCTGCTCTGCCGAGCTCATGAGCAGGAGTTCCAGCTGGAGGAGCTCTCTGATCTGCTGTCAGACGGCACGCTCACTCTCCCCTGCCCTGATAACTTCCTCAGCTCACTATTATTCTTCTCTACCCAGTCAAGCCTCTTTTTTTTTCTCCCCATCCCCTCACTCTGTCTCTCTTTTTCAACTTAATAATGGAATCAAGTACCCCTCCAGAGCAAGCAGCAATGCTGGCTGCTGGTGTAGGAATCATTTTCAGTGAGCATGTGTCAGTCAGCAGGTATAGGAGCACTTGTGGAGTCAATTTGGCATGGAGGAGTGGAGCTTTATTACTGTGTGCCAGGGAATATAAAATGCTCCTCGGTGAGGCAGAAGTGGTGAAATGTGGTATATGAGCACAAAAGCTTGCGGCCCCATAAGGAGATTTCTGAGATACAGCTCACATTATCATTATGAAGCCATAAAGGGATCTGCTTATCATTCATTACATTCATCTCTGCACTGACTCTACAAAGCTGCTTCAACACATCTCGCTGTCGAGGTTTTGCCCTGCCGTACACTGGTTGCATCTCTGTTTGATACAAATGATTATAATGTTCACCCTCCTTAGCTGAAAAAATTCACAGACTCTGACCTCAGTAGCAGTTGCACTTTTCTTGCATGGGCTGTTACCTTGACAACATATTTTCTTTTCAAAGCAGTCATGTGAAGTCATTCCCATGCCATGTGAATGTAATCACCAACCATAACTGAATTTAGGCCTAAAGAATCTTTTTAATCACATTAGCCATTTAGCAAACTGGATTAGAGGAACAAAATCGTTGTTGAGCAGCTCAAGGTCTTCTCAATCAACTGGTACCGCTTGATCCTCTGATCAGTTTAATGCTGAATCTTTTCTCAGTAATTTTGTCCCGCGTTAGAGAGCACTTCCATGAGGAGACTGTTAACGGGGAATAATTCAATAGACAGACTAGCTGTAAGCCTTTAACCTTTAACTAGCTGTAATCTGTAGTTTGTTGTCAAAACAGAAATGATGCAGATGTGCATTTTTCTGAGCTGAGGGTTGGTTGAACAAGCTCTCGCTACGGCAATTCTCATTTATGATTATGCGGTGTGAAGGATGTGAGTAAAACTGAAGTTTAGGAGGGCTACCGCTGCGCCACCATCACCCCTCTAAAAGTAGGCTGCTGAATTTAAGTGGATAAGAATAAAACTGGCTGCCCTCCAGCTGTGCTGCGTGTGGTCGACACAGAACAATAACAACATGGCACCGCAACGACTTTGCATGCAAGAATGAGGCAGCATGAGGATCAAGGTGTTCATGTATCAGCTGCATGATTCCTGCTGGTTCAGTACTGAGACATGTTACAGACTGAAACTTCTAGGGCCTTCTGTGTTTGGCTGCAGTGTGTTATCAGTACATTTTTACTCTATGGATTCACAGACATAAACACCATGAAGCATGTGCTGGATTACAACAGCTCTATGATTTATGTGACTAATCTCTAAGGATAGGACGAGAAAATACACACTGTCTGACAAGTGTTGGAGGGAGTTTGAGAGTGAAGTATTTTATTGCTCATGACTGTTTCACTGTTGTTGTGCATATAGCAGTAAAGTACTTGAAACTTGAGGGCATCATCGTTAACAGGGACAGGATAACAAACAGTCAATAAATGCTCAAGACGGTTTTATACGTACCCTGAGCCTTTTTGTCTTTTTTTTTCCTTTCTTTTTTCGTCATGTCAACATTCGGGATGTTAACGCCTGATGTTTTCTCACGGTTGTGTCAAATAAATATACAAAGTTATGGTTTGATATCACTTCTTCACTTTGTTTTGCATGTTTGTTAGCATAATGTTTTCTTTGAATAAATTCTGAGCAGGGCTTAATTCACTCCCATACTCAAGTCTGTATCATGGGGAAGAGTGTTGCAACTATTAACACACAGTAACTTTGGCAGATGAACAAAGAATGCATACAAGTTTGGGTAATAATCTGCAAAAAACCATACAAAGTATCAGATTTTATTGTGCTATAATCTAAATGGCAGATGGAATTACTTTGAACTTTAACAGTGGAACATGGAATATGTTGTGTAAAGGAAAAGCCCCTCTTACAGTGGCACATTCTTGAGACATAAGACCATGGCAAGAATGGCAAGCTGATCCTCCAGGAAAAGAGCGATGGCTTAATGTTGTTTAGAAAATGTATGTAAGGGAAAACTCTGTTGAGAATAAAAGGAAATATTTCGGAGAAATCTATGAGAAAGTGGAAATTTTGCGTGAAACAAAATGTCCAACAAGTTGTTATTTCCAGAATAGGAAACATTATAACATACATAAAAACTATAGTTCTCTGTGCGAATGTTCTGCACATGCATAAGGAAACCCTTTCATAAATAGTTATGTATGTACTGTCATTAATGCATGTATTCATATGTAACAACATGGGACTGTTGATAGCAGAGATTATTCATTTCAGATAAGCTCTTGGCTCTGTGTCCTCATCGGCCAAGTGTACAACTACAAACTTCTACCAAAGTCTGAATCTTTTTGTTTAGAGACACTCTTCATGTCTTCATTTTTCTCCTTTGATAAGAGCTTTCATCCTGTTTTCATTGATTACTGTCTGGTGAGTCATCCTGATTATACAGTACAGGCAATTCATCTTTCCACCCCACACTGTAGGCCCTTTGTTGCACAGAATGCATGTGTGAGTGTGTGTGTGTGCATGCGTGTGTGTGAATTTCTGCCTCCTGCCTGTGAATGACACGACTACTATACACAGCATGCGTGTGTGTTTGTGTGTTTATTTGTGAATGTGCAGTATGTGTGCATCTCCTTACAAACCGCACGCCAGTACTCTGAAGTGTAAGTAACTGCAGTGAAGAACCGAAGCCTTCGCAGTAACAGGGCCCTCATTTTTTGCTTCACAAACAGGAGAGTAAGTCTGCATGAGAGAGAAAAATGGCCAAGTCATTTATTAACTGCAAGTCACATTAATGAGCTAATACTGTGTAATCTCCAAACACATCCAATATGGGTCCATGATGAATGGTTCCACCACATCGTTGATCTTTGCCTTGTTTGGCGGCTGCAAACCATGATTTCGAACAGTAGCTTAGTGGAGTATTACCAGTTTTTTTTTCTCAGAAGTACATTCACAGTGTGACAGTGAGTTACCCTCAGATAATAAGCCGTACAGTAATTATTCTGTGGAAAAAGCAAATTATTCCTCACTAGCTGTATCTCAGCCATGTGGGGAGTGACTTGCTATTTGGTTCAAAGTGGCAGGAGTGAGGACAATCCTTGCTCTGTCAAGAATTAGAGCCACCTCCGCAAATAGGCCAGTGTGTAATGCTTGAGGGTGGGAGTTTCACTGAGGCTGGGGTTTCCGTGTAAATAAACAGTGTGGGGGTCTCAGTGGGCGGAGGGCCCCCTCTCCCTGGGGTTTGGCCCAGCCTTTTGTTGCCTTTAATCCAAGCACTCTCTATTGAAAAGCATGAGGGGGTGCCTGGCTGAGATTAGCCCGCCAGTTCTTGTGTGTGCTTGAGTTTCTCACAGACTGCCTCCATACTTTTGGAAATAACACAGTTATCCCACATCCTCAAGGTGGCTGACAAGAATGACAAGTAAGACGACTGCTGGGCAAGCTCAGACCTTAACATGACAAAATGACCTTGGTGTTCCCAAAAAGCTTCGGCTATACTCAGCGTGAAATTTGGTTGTTTCGCAATTTAGTCACTTTATATGGGCCTTACACAAGACCCATTTATTTGAATTTGCTTCATAACTTAAATTAAATACAGTATTGTGTAAGATTGCACGTTATCCATTTGTAAAGGAAACACATGTCTTGTTTTTCTCTGACTTAGCAGCTTTAAATATATGTTATGCATTAGAAAAGATTGGAGAAAGTTGAATTTGTCTCCCATTCTTCTGCATCTGTTGTTTTTCTCTTCATTTCACAGGCTTGTTATCACAGTCAAGTCAAAAAACAACATACAACTGATTTATGTAGCTTCTTTTATATCTATAATAAAAAATAAGATGACAAATGTTCTTTTTTTTTGTTGTTTTTGTGAATGAGGAAGCAGTACTTCCATCCATACAGCATAGCATTAATATTAGCTTGTCACTCATGGTTAATGTAAGAACAGGTCGATTAGTGTTTGTGATAAAGGTAAACAAAATCACTTTGACTGCTCGTTACATAGGCCCATATGTAAAGGAAAACTACAGGTTGTAATGTTACAACTGTTTGCATGCTTCCTTTCTTCCTTTGTTTAATGTAGGCTCTCATTACCACGTGGTGGTAACAGATTGTTTGAACTGGAGAGAAAAGCCATTCGAAGCTAATTAAGCAGCCATTCCAGGCTCTATTCACAGGCAGAGGACCGAGGAGCACAGGCATTTGTCAGCGCTTGACCCCGCGTGGTATTGATTGACAACCCCGCTCCTTGAATGACAGGATCGACGCCGCTGGGCCAATGGGAAGCCGGCGAGTAAGTGCACCGCGCATCTATTGGTCGAGAGGCCTTAAAGCCGCAGAGGAGTCCCACGTGGGGCTGAGTTGAACCTTCAAAACAAGGCGTAGAGGCTGCGCTCAGACATGGCTGATGTTCATATCAGACAAAGGCAATCATCTCTTTCTCCCCGCAGTGCAACTATTACACAAATGCTGATAGGTAGGCACGCGGATGTGTGCAAGAATCACGAGATATTTAAGGCACAAAATGGATGTCGAGCTTCAATTTGGAGGACATCGTCGATCGATTGGTCACTATTGTGTCCTTCACGGTGTACGTGTGTTTGGGGGGAGTTTAACCCACACAATTTTGATTTCGATTATACTTTTGATATTTCACAACAACATCGCTTCACATTTCATAACCGTGTCACTCTAACAAGCTCCCACCCCCCTCTCTTCCTTGTATGGGGAAAAAACATCAAGAGTGCTTGTTGCACCTCACACCTCCCTCCCTACCCGTCCCGCCGGTGGTGGTCTCACCCAAAATATTCATTAATTTATTTCGGCGGTAAAAAAAAAAAAAAAAAAGAAAAGAAAGAAAGAAAGAAACACCCTAACGAAGCGCGGATGTGGAATTTCTGCTGTCGCTGTCAAATTTGGATATCATCGTCGGCACATCAATGCCTGCTGCTGTTGTTGTTGTACATGGTGGGACGGACGGATGATGCCTTGTGGATCCGCGGGATGATGTCATGTATCGTTGCACCCCACGTGGGGGCCGTCGCTCTCCGATAGGCAGATGTGGCCGTATTCCTTCCGAGTAATCCGATTGGACAGATAGGCGCTTTCACGGCAGTTCAGCCCTGCTGCCTGTGTGTGGCAACCGGGGTAAGCTGGACAACTGGGGGAAATGCGAGATTGTGGAGAGTACCATGTTACGCTTTTAAAGAATCTCCAGCCTCTACGAGTCGGAAGACAGATTTTGGAAGCGTATTTATTTTTTTCTTTTTTTGGGGATTAACTAGCCTCAAAAGGCGCACATTCATCGGAGGTTCGCGGCTGAGAATAAAGTAGTTTAATCGAGCCCGACCGCACCAAATTTTCTCCCAACTGCTGCCCCAGTCTGGCTGGGTGCGCTCCGGAGGGAGAGAGGATGCTTGTCGAGATCTGCGTCCGCCGCGCTTACATTACGAAGGATTAAACGCATGAATTATAGCCTACTCTGTTTTTTCTTCAGGAACAAAAGTCGGACGGACGGTCAGGACGCACGCACGGGTATGTATCCACCAGAGCTGATGTATTTCTGTTTTAGTTTTTTTTTTTTTCTTTTGGGCGTACGCTCAACAGCGCACCGTTTCTATCGCTTTTCGCGGAGTCAAGCAGTAGGTGGAAGCCAGCTGCTGTCGGCTGTGGCCTGCGTGGAGACGTCCTAGAGCAAGGTTCAGGTTTTTTTTTTGTTTTTTTTTTTTTGACGAACATCAGTCAAGATAAGAGTTGAAAACAAAAGAATCTAAAGCAAGAATTTAAATTTTGCGCCGAGAAAGTAGACTCGTTTATTTTAGTTCATGCTGTGTTTGCGTCAGTTTAAATTGTAAATAGTGATTTTGTTTGTATATCGCGTTTATCACTGACCACTGACCGAATAAGGTCACCCAGAAGACAGAAACGCGCGACCGGTGGTGTTTTTTGACTCACACTCTTAACTGCCAGCAATAATTGAAACTACTTTGGTGTTCTGGCTACTTATTAGCGAAGAGCGTGCGCTTTATAGTGTGCTGTTTGTCGTCTCTTATATTTAAAAACCGCTTCGTTTTTTTTTTTTTTTTCCCGACACAGGGTTTTCACGACCTCCCCCGCCCCCCACCCGTCTTCTGAGACTGGTGTGGCTGTGAGCACATTTCAACCATTTTGCCAAAGGACCTGTACACTGGAGAGATAAACAAAGGATACATTTCAAGATGTATCCACAGGGCCGACATCCGGTAAGAAGCGCTTCCTCTGCACTAAGTACAGCTTACATATTTATATGATAACACTGATGTTGACATGGTTCCTGACTGTGCTGATTACCTCTGAAATCTGCCATACAAAGCGTTTTCCACCCTTAATGCAGCTCCTCAAATTTCTATATGGTTACGGTATATTACAATGCATTTAGGTTTCACCGGAGTGTGCACTTAGTGGTAAATGGATGCAGATTGTTTGCATGCCTGAAGATGTTTACTCAGCCATACACTAACATATGACTCTGCTGAACATGAGGACAGGTGGTGATTTTAATTCATTTCTGAAATTAGATTTTATTTTAAGTGTGAAAACCTATTCACGTGGTGTTATTAGCTTCTGGAGGTGTGAAACAGACCCGTGTCTTTGGTGTGGTAATGTCTTACTTACTGCAGAGGAGATATTATCTTGTAAGTGGTCTAATGTGAGAACTACTCAGCTCCCTTCAGCAGCATGGGACACAGTCCAGAAAATGATGAATAAAACTTTCTTACTGTGACTGAACTGATGTGATTTTTTTTTTTTTTTTTTTTTTGGACTACCTTCTTTTAGGCTCCACATCAGCCAGGCCAACCTGGCTTCAAATTCACTGTAGCAGAGTCTTGTGACAGGATTAAAGATGAATTTCAGTTCCTGCAGGCCCAGTATCACAGGTAATGGTTGCAAAGTATACCACCGATGTATAACAGTCAACATTTACTCAGTTGTGGATTAGTTTAAGTCGAGACTAATATTTTGTTATTTACTTGTGCACAAATGAAAAAAGACACTGCTGTCAATAAGTTAAGAGTAAGTGAGTGAGTTATTCAAGTGATAGAGATGCCTGAAATTGACACCTTGTCTTCTATTTTAGTCTTAAGGTGGAGTACGACAAACTGGCCAATGAGAAGACAGAGATGCAGCGCCACTATGTCATGGTAAGATTATGTTACAATAGGGAGCAATTATGGTTCCAAATTGCAAGGCTTGTTGAAGATCTCGTTGGGGTGGAGTGAGACAGGCTATTGTGATCACCTGTGTCGTGGTAAGGGCGGTTTGAGTGTCAGGTACAGGCCTGCGAAAACCCCCCAGGGGGTTTTGGATGCAGCTGGTTGTTATGGAGGAGCTCTTCCTGACAGGCAGGCGGCATGGGGCTGTGGCTCCATTATAGCGCGCCCCTGATCTCTAAGGGTCGACTGCAGCGTTGCCCTCTGTGTGTGCTGATCTGATTATTCTCCTAGGAGACTCCACGCTCAGACATATGCATGGCCATAAATTAGGTGTGAGCTGATGGTGGAGGGCCTGAGCAGCGTGTGAGAAAAATGCACTACGGCAAACAAAATGGAGGATGTGGAACATGCTGCAGTTTATTTTTTAGCAAGCAGACCTCAATTTTCTGTCTGAACCAAAATTATTAGCTTTTTTTATTTATTTTTTTTTTTAGAAGCCCTTTTAGAAAAACATAGGTATGCTTATGACACAGGAATTTAGCTCAGACATGATGCAATCAGAGGGTTCTTCTGAGGTAGTGTACTCTGTTGTCCCAGGTAAACACACCAGGGATGACTTAAACCAATACATGCAGGCTTAAGTTAAACATTCTTTTCACAGGAAAACAACATGTCAGCCTGACAGGGAGGAGGTTAGGTAAACATGTAGGGAAGTATCCCACAGCCAGCACTGGGTGTCGGGTTACGCTACGGCTGTGGGGCTCTGATCTCAGACAGAATGGCTCTCTTGTTTGAGAGTAATTTTCGAAGAAGCTAATGGACTGAATAATGCATTGGCCTCATCAAATAGACGCTGACTGGAGAGCCATTTCTGCCCTGGCTGCCACTTGTGGGCTCCACGGATTACATTTCAGCCAGGCAGACTGACCTGGCTTGAATTATCAAGAGTGTTGAGCAATCACGTTACGCTAAGTAAATAGACATCCTGGAGATCTGAGGGTTTAAGATGGTGATCAATAAATGTAACCCCTTTCTTCTCTGTGCCCACACGATGAAAGACAAATTATCGATTTATTGGCTATTCTCTGTCAGCCGCTCAAAGACTCCTTTTTTTCTTGGATCATAGTTAATCACACACTTGCTGCAAAGAGCAGGTTTGTGTTTACGTTTCAGCCGTGACGTAATTAGTTCAGTGATCAACCAAAATATGGATTTGTGACATGTACAGTGTGCTAAGTATATTAAAATCAGGATTTTGAGTATAGAAATAATAGTAAGACACATCTATGCATTCTTAAAGAAACTGCATACATAAAGTAAATGTTAGCACAACTTCTTTGTAAATGTGGCATTTTTCTCCTCATTATTCATTATTGAATCTTTGCTTTCATTTCAGTATTACGAGATGTCCTACGGGCTGAACATAGAGATGCACAAACAGGTAGGTACCATCATGTTCCTCATATTTTTCAGCTCAGTGGTTTTCCACCGTGTCAGGGGATGTGAGACCCAGGAGGAGCTGCTCTTAGGCTGTAAACTGAACGGAGCATTGGTAATAGGCTGTAAACAGACGGATCTATGGCACACAAACAAGGCAATACGGTTGCCAAGTCATACAACCACTTGTACAATTGCTCTGACCCTTTTTTTGAGTTGTGTAAAGCCTGGATTTGTCTCAGCCTTTTGATAAGATTAAAGGTAGACTTTGGCAGGCTTGGCCTTTGACTTAATGATTAAAAGAAGAGGATTGCTGATGGGCCGGTATTCTTTTTAAGATTAACAGTAATTACAAGAGGGGGGTAAAAGTCCTTCAGTCAGTTATTTTGCCCTTATCTCATATTGCTCCACAGATCAATCACACTGATGCTTGAAGAGATAAAGATTGTATCAATGAGTAACCCGGAGATTCCCATGCATGCAGCTCTTAAGCTAGTGAGCTTGTACCCTTTCCTGTGACAGCCTAGCCCGGTTAATGACAGTGTTGGAAGCGTGGTGGATTGGTGTGGTAGGGTGATCCATCAGTGTCTGGGCCGTGTGTCACACTGCCACATGTCTGTCAGGGCTCGAGGCACTCTGATAGCTTCTGTCAGGCACTTATTGCCAACCAGAGGAAAGAGGAGGGGGATGGGAGTCAGAGACACGTTTGAGGATAGTGCTGGGGGAGGAGCAACAGCCCAGCGCTGTGTAAACAGGTTAATCGACTGATCCATTTTAGCTCCTGACTTTTATCAGGAACCTCAACAGAGCTGATGGAAGCGTTTGAATAATTCATCAGTGGGGCCCTAACCTGCTGAACGGCGTGTTTGTGAGCAAACAGTGTGGGCCCTGTCCATGCAGCTCCCTCAGCTTACAGCTCAGGCAGGGGAGGAGGAGAAGATGGGGAGTGGTTAACAGGCAGAGTTGGGATGGATTATTGGATGCACATAGGCATATTATTTTCCTGCCAGGAGATTTATTCCATAGTGAGGAAATCCATTCCTCTAACTGTGCCTTTTTCATTACAGTGCAGGGACATAATTCAGATTTCAGCATGCACACACCGGCACAGCTCAGATGGAGTGATGTGGCAGTGCTATCTGATCCTTCTTTATCAGCCGTGACAGTATGTAGATACAAACGGCTAATTTCTGCTTCGTGATGTCAGCCAGTAATTACCATCATCTGGTGCTTGTTTCCAAGAGCTGCACGGGGTTTGGGGCTTGGGTGTTAGGCTCAGTCAGATTTGGCTGTTACCTGTAGTCGTAATGCAGACATGAGAGCCGTGGCTGCAGGAATCATTTGCTAAGTAGCACACTAACAGCCATACGCAGGGCCAAAACAAACTTGGTCAGCCAGCCGACTGTGTGCTGTGTTCATACAAAGGAGGCGTGCAGTGAAAAGTGGTCGGAGAAACTGTGGTTTTCCAAGCCGTCAGTGCTCCCATAACCAAAATCTGTCATGTGTGACTGGAGTGTAATAATTACAGGGTGTGAACTGTAGAGTGTGAAGTCCACTTATAAAAACAGACAGCTATTGTATTTTTAACATATAAAAGAAAGTTATGGTTGTATGCTGTTTTTTATTTCTTGCGAGAGTAACTTAATTGTTTTAGGATTGCAATAAAATCACCTGACTTACTGTTGTGGCTGACAAGGTTAATAATAGTAATGACTCATGCATTCATTTAGGCAGGCTTTAGGCCTTAGCTAGATCAATACAGATAACTTCAAATGCCAATTAGAATTGTGTCCTGGACTTGTTTCACATTAACAAAGATTCTGAGGCTTTGTGCGACCTCTCACTTTAAAATGCATCATTTTCTGGCTTTGACAGAGCTGCTGGTGAAGTGCTACTCTAATTTTTTCCTACAAGAAAAATCAGGAAGGGGGCAATGCTGTCATCTTGGACAATTTAGAGGCCCTTTAAATCTGACTAGTCAAGCATTGTTTATATATGGATCATGTGACTAGAGCCAGCAGTGTTTTTTCTCTCTGTATTTAATACTCATCAGTGTCTTGACTCCATTTTCCCACTGCTGATAGCAACAGGCGAATACTTTTCTGCACACCATTGACAAGCCAGCCTGAGAGTGCTCTTAAAGTGGTGCTACACAGGTCCGAGTACCTGTAATTGTGTAGCAGCAGCGCAAAGCTGGCCTCTCAAGGGCCAAGCTGTCATCTACTTAAAGTGACAACAGCCCCATTTTTATCTGCCAGCAGAACAAAAAAAAAAAACTCCCAGCACTGGACTGTATCTATTTTGACAGCAGTGGCGAGCTGGGTTGATGCCTTTTCCATGTATTTGCATGTTGTGTTGTGAGAGTGTAGGAGCTGCCAGTTGTTTAGGGCACAGTGGATCAGCCACCTCCTGACCTCTCCCAGCCAGCTGTCACCATGACACTAAGCTACAGAGGAATGGACTGTGCGCTCAAGGCCTTTCCACAAATCCTGTCAAATGTTCGACTGCTATTGACATGGCTTATCTCAACAAACATGGATTATACAGGCTCTGTAGCTTTTCAACCATTTCTGAGGGCGTTCTTGAGCTCTCACTAGAGCACTTACTGCTTTGTATTAATACTAATGCTCAAAAAACCCTTTTCTAACCCTTTCATTGCTTTCTTGGTTGTAGGCTGCAGCTATTGCATGTCAAGAGTTCAGTATTTTTCTTGTCTGCAGACAGTAATCAAGTTACAATCAGTGTTATCCTATGGACTGTTGTACTTTCTGTAACACAAGCTACCATATATTTGTTTTACATTATTGCCTCTGATCCCAGGCTTTACTTCGTTTCATCCAATATTTCATCTTCTGCTTGTTGTTTGTGCTGCTGGCTTGCCCGGCTAAGTGGCTATCCATGTTGCAGCTTGGGTCAGCAGGTCTCGTTCTGTTGGACATTACTCTCCAATCTCTCTGGCTCTGCTCAGAGGTAATATGTCTGGCTGCCAAAACTGCCTGGCATTTCTGCCATGTGTAATAAATAAGCTGGCGGTCTGCAAAGTACATTGTGTGTGCTGCTTGAAATGAAAAATCGGAGAAAATCCCTGTGATGTGTTTGTGTTCCGCAGTGGCCTTGGGTTGAACTGCAGCTCATAAATTCCATAGATGATGTAGCTTTGGCACTGTTATTTTTCTGCTCCCAGCGCAGAGCTTCAACCTGAGAGTTTCATCTCCCATCCCTGGAAGAAGAAGGAGGCAGAACAAGCCGGCTGTGCAGTGTTTTTACAGGGGAAGGGGGGTGTATCACACCTCCTCCCATTGCTCTTTTTATCCACCATTCATTTGCTACGTTCATGTGATCGACAGGCTGAAAATTCAATTTAATGACCTGCCTCCAAGCACGTAATATGATTTTAAAGCCTGTTACGGTCAAGCAGAGGTGCCATTTGCATAATGATCCCTGCAAGATAGGGCTGCAGCCGTTGCCATGGCAGTTGGTAGACAAGCAGAAGAATGGAGGCAGGGCTTTGTGGATGGGTGGGGGGTTGGGAGGGTGGTGGGCTGGGCAGCTCATGGCAGTGAGAAACGGCCCAGGCTTTTGGTCCCGGAAAGGCAGAGCCCTAGCACGCCGCACTCTTAATGTTTACAAGCCGGCAGTTGTCTTCTAATGGTATTGATCACAGATTTGAGGTGTGTTACCCTCGAGGTCTTTACGGTTTGTAAACTTTGTTCAAACTGCAGTTATAACCCATAATGTAAATTGCCTACACTGTCACATGTAAGTAAACAGAGCAGTCTGGTTAGTGGGCCTCTCTTCCTGGGGTGTGGTTGTGTGGTTTAACTCTGAGGTTAACTGCAGGACACCACAGTTGCAGATGAGGGGAAGGAGGGCAGAGGGAGAGAGGATCCTCTCAACACAGCAGCACTCTGCCTGCTCATATCCGTTTAGCATGGAGTGCACTCTCAGCACAGCTGTGCTCCATCCCCCTGGGCTCTCCTAATGTTTTAAATATTTCAAATGTCAATATCACGCTGTTTAGAGGATGTTGAGTCAAGCAGCTCTGATTGCCGCAGTAATTGACTTAATCGGTGTAAACATTAAAGGCGGGGTTATATGAAGTCGCTTTCTGTTTCATACTTCACCATCTCATTTTGCTCCTCTTTTGTTTTTCCAGACGGAGATTGCCAAACGGCTCAACGCAATTTTAGCTCAAATTATGCCTTTCCTGTCACAAGAGGTGAGTTTTCAATGTGGCTCTGAAACAGTGACACGATTTAGTGCTTAAGATAAAGTCACTCATTGTACATTGTACACCATGCGGCGTTTGCCCTCACTTTAAAAAAAAAAAAATTGCAGCAACACCATGAGTTATAAGTTTGAGATTGGCAGGGAAGTGAGTGGGTGTGTGATGGATGCCGGCATGCCTTAATCATCTTTTGTAAATGTCTTCCCACAGCACCAACAGCAGGTTGCTCAGGCAGTGGAGCGGGCTAAGCAGGTGACTATGACAGAGCTGAATGCTATCATCGGGGTACGTGGACTTCCCAATCTGCCTCTCACCGTGTGTATACCCCCTTTTATTCCTTCCTTTGACCTTTGCAGGGACAAAACTGCGCATAATATAATGAGATGTCTTCTTTATGCAAGTTGTATCTGTTAAGTTAATATAATAAGACACATCGTACACGATAGTGAAGTTTCAGGTTTGTCTTTTCATGAATCGAGTGTGTTTAATATTTCTCTCAATTTAGCAATATATTCTTCACCAGTATATTCAAACTATAAACACAACAAGTGTAGCTCTTGAGAGCTGGTCTGTTGTTCCAGATTTGGTCTCTGTGGCATCTTCACTGCCTTGTTGTGTGTTTATAAATGCGAGCCTGAGAGCTCTTGAGATGCCCTTCGCAGCCTGTATTGCTTTAATTGGCTAAGGTTTTAACGAGGAGCCTCATCCCTCACTACTAACCTGGAGAGCTGTGGGAATTAAAAGACTGAGGGTGAGCAGAACACAGCCAGCGCTGCAAGCTAGCAGAGACAGTACAGACAGCAGTCAGCCATCACAGCTCCGCAGCGCAGTTCTCTTTGCTCACCGCAGCACCGGGCAGTAATGCAGAGCGTTCATCACTGCTCCCAAACACCATCTGCTCCTCATTGATCACCTGTACTCACCCTGCTTCCCTAAAGCAGAAGTGATTGGTGACACTCTCAATACAAAGCTCAGGCTATCAGTGATCTTTTCACTACAGTTGAATCTTGCAGAGTCTTTAGCGTGCATACGAGGCTGGCCCAAAAGGCTGACTTGAAGGCTGGAGGCACATATTGGAATTCAATTAATGCCCCCCCCGGTGACCTTTTGTTCCAGGATAATTGCTCCCTAGAATTTGCCTGAGTAGGTGTCTTATAGGTGATGGAGAGTGGTTTGTTTTTTATCTGTTGTGCTGAAGCAGATGTGTTAGTGTTTTTTCATCCAAGCTGAGCAGCTGTGAGCAGAAATTGTTCCTTGGACAAGCAACTTTGATTTGTGGCTCTTTCCTGTTTATCTGTTTTATTTGGAACAATACAATACTGAGTTATTGCTGTACTTTTACATTTGTAGCTGAAATCCTCTCACTGTAGTACACTGTCGGTTTTTGGCTATAATTAAAAACTAGTAGCATTAAAAATCTACATTTTACAAAACACTAGAGGAGCCCATTCATCGTTTTAGTATACGGTTGCATTTGGCACCCTGTTTGTTTTATGAAACACTCCGACCTCCACCCGAGCAACGCTGGTTGCTCTTGTCAGATGGGGTGGTAATGTAGCTACTGTATGTTTTACGAATACTTCTCCATTAGTTATTCATTGAGGAGAAGCTCTGTAGGCATGCCAAAATCCTCATGAATATTGTAAAGCAAGGTGGGGTGAAAGAGCGTGCCAAGCAGACAGGCAGCATCCAGGAACCAGCTGCATGCCTTATTGATGGGGCTGAGGGCCATTAATAGGATGCAACTAGGGCAGCTGCTTGCGTCGTAATGAACCTGACAGGTGGTGCTTCCTGTTTGATTAGAAAACACACAAAATATTGAAGGCAGCCAAGGAGCAGTTCAGATAAGTCCAGCTTTCTTCAAACAAGCGGTCACCCGGATAAACCTTACTCAATGGCTTTGTTTCTAAAGGTTTTTAAGATAGAACAGATTTCTTTTGTCTTTAATATTGTCATTTGCAGTACAAAAGAATAGATAGAGGACATCTAGAGCAGCTGTAGCCCTGACTGATTTGTGTGCTCCTTTTCAGCAGCAGCAAGCTGCCTACCCTGCTTTCATGGTCAGTGGCATCCACAAATATCTGTATGAGCCATGCTGTTCTTAGTGCACTTTGTGTGCGCACACATCTGGGCTTGAAGGGCTTGTGCATGTTGCATGGACACTTTTCTGTGCAAGTGCTAAGCATTTCCAAATAGTTAGTGTAGGTAGTTCACTGGAGACTGATATAATACATTTGCTCGGTTTTGCCTGTGTGGGTTTTTTTTTTTTTCTGTAGAGATGCTCAGAGAAAAAAGGGGCAAGAATGGGTCTTTATCTTTGAATATTAAATTAGAGGAAATGGGCCAGACTCCTTTCTTTATTTATTATTGTCTTCATTTATGGCCCTCTAATGAGGGCTCTTGCTGATCAACCATGCATATTACCCATCAGTGCCTCATTAAACACAATGAGCAAGGATGGCTCTCCCCTGCCAATGAACTGGCTCCCTAATTTCCCTCATGGACACAATATTATAACACTCTTGCTCCCTCTCTCTCTCTTTCTCTCTCACTTTCTTTCTCTCCCTCCCTCCGTGTCCCGGGTACATTTTGTAATTGGATTGACATCTGCCCCATGGAGCATGCTGACAAGGTTGCAAAAGTTAAAAGCCTCACTATTTTCAAACCTGGTCTTCTTGACCTTGAGGGCAGTTACAGTATGGGGCAATAAGCATTTAGATAGCCCCTCTGGAAATGACTTTTTCAGAGACATATTTTGGTGGGGTGTGTCCCTTGTAAGAGCTGTAACTGAATATCTCTGTTTTTGTTTTTTTTTTTCCGAAGAGATAAGTAAGAACATGAGAGCAAATTCCCTCTGAGTGCTGTGTGTCAGGCAGGTCCACCATATTGCCCTCTGCGTCACACCATCCCCCAGTCATTACAAAGCACCTTATATTCCTGAAATGGCCATAAATGGTCAGTGATTGAAGTCTGTCTTGTAAAAGAGAGGAGGTGCATGCTGTAACAGCAGCTGAATTATTCAGCTGGCTAGCAGACGGGTAATAAATTGCTGATGTTTTTATTGGTGTCTCAGCTAAGTATTATTTAACCTTGCTTTAAACTGCTTACTTCCATGCTGAGTGCCTTTTAACTCCCATCCATTTCCCTGTGCCTTTCAAATATTGATGGTGAATATTGGAGGGTTGACTGAGTGCCAGCATGGGACCCCTGGCCCTGGCTCCCCGAGCAGCCTTCCAGACGTACACACAAACACACTTTCAAGTGCTCAGAGTGTGAGGGAAGGAGTGCCAGCTTCTGGCACTTAGTGTTCCCTCGGTTTCTTTAAGTTTGGGTGCGCAAATGATTCATGTTCTGTTAATCCAGGAACATGAATATGAGAGGAGTAAATATACACTGGTTGTGTTCTGGAAGTGTTTAAAAAGCAGGTAGTTGTTTAGCCCACAGGCTGACAGATTCCTACACAACTTCATGTTCCTTAAGAGGATTGCTTAGCTCGCAGATGGCATAGAAGCGCTGTGGTGCTGCAGTAAGAAATATGCTAGTTTACCTGACGTGACATGCTTTTCCTCTGTGTTAAACAGGGGTTGAATGAAACTGTGCTTCACTTTTTGTTGCTGATGAGGAATAAAAAAAAAAAAATCCCATTTTATTTTCAACTCATCATGCACTACTAATGCTGTGTGATTGTGCATCTAATGTGTTAGACGTGTCGAGCAGTTAGTTAGCCATACTGTCTCCTCTCCTCAGCACAGATCTAGGGCTTATGCCACCCTGGCCTGGTATTGAAATAGCTCTGATGGGGATTGCTGTCTGATCCTGACAGTAATAGATGTGTGAATGCGCTAATATCATCCAGGGTTTAACTGATCAGCTTCACGTTTAGTGTGTTGCTTCTCCTCGCCTTTTCCCTCCGACCCACTTGGTTTCTGTCTGTCTGTCTCCATGTCTGCCTACAGCAACAGCAGCTCCAGGCGCAGCATCTCTCCCACGCTGCTCACGGACCTCCAGTCCAGCTGCCACCTCACCCCTCGGGCCTGCAGCCGCCTGGCATCCCTCCTGTGACAGGCTCTGGATCAGGCCTGCTGGCACTCGGTGCCCTGGGCAGCCAAGCCCACCTCCCGGTGAAGGATGAGAAGAACCACCACGATCTCGAACACAGAGGTGAGGAGGAGTAAAGCTCAGGCATATTGCTGTCCTGTTGGGAATTAGCTGCTTAGCCAGTTTGTTTAGTCGAATTGAATACTACTTTCATTTTGACATCATCGCATGTATGTAGAACAGGGGAAAAAAAACAATTTAGTGCAGAGTTCCTCTCACTCTCAAGAGCGGAGTCGTAGGGCCCTTAGGTGAGCAGCACATCCTGTCTGTTCACATTCTGTCTGGGTAATGAGCCGGTACATTCCCAGCCCATGACTGCATAAGCTATTCAACAGCTCCAACACACGGTGATAAGAGAGGCCATGTGCCCTGCAGTTGATTCTCACACGTTCAGCCAGAAGCATCTGTTATGATATGCTAACTGACATTCTTTTTCCCTCTTTGCTCCACTTGATTTCATCATCACCTCGGCCGCCATTGTGATGTCTGTGATACAGAGAACACGGTGAGTGTCCGAACCCGCAACTTGCTGTTTGTTGCAGAGCTCGTTGGTTTCATAATTTATCACATTTTCATCTTAGCTGCTAATGTCAAGTGAAAAATTCCTGTTAACATGCCACCCCTGATTTCATGCACTGCTGTAATCTGCTTTCAATAAAATCATTAATTGGAAATGAGGTTTGGAATATAAGTCATGTGCTTTTAATCCTGAAGGGAAATGACTGGTATCATGCCGGAGAGATTAGAAGCCTTGTAATTTCATGACAATAAAAGAAAGACTTGGACTTCCCCTTCTTAAGGGATTTATTTGATCCCCTCTACTGTTACTGTCTCCCTTGTTTACCAGCTCACTCTCTCTCCTCCTTGGCATGTGATGAATATTTATGAACACAAATGGAGAATTGTTTTGTTTTCTTTTTCTCCACCCCGTCTGGCTGGACCTGCTAAAGCGTTTTATTTGAATGGCTGCGATCTCTGATGGCTTGTGATGGGCCTGTGAGATTGTGTTTCTGCAGGCTGGGCCAGCTGAATGGGTGCAGTCATGTCTGAAGAAATGGAACTCCTGGGGCGATTAGCAGGCCTGTTTTGTTTCTGTGCTCTTGTCGCAGGTCATCTGATAGCAGAGTGGTGACTTTGGTTAATGAGTCACGCTAAGCATCTCTTTAAAGGTCAACCATTATGCAGACAGTGGCCCTTTGCCCAGACTGCTAGTCCATCGGCCACTGCTCACTTTTTTTTTTGGGCTGCCACTGACTTAGTCCATGTTTGTGCTTTGGTCTTCAGAGGAAAGGACAGGGGGAATCAGGAGAACTTTGCAGTTAATAGGCAAATGGCAAACTCCTGTGAAAGCCTCTGGACACCTGCCTAGTTCCTCCCATTCTGTTGGTGTTTGGAGTGAGCTGTCCCAGCTTGTGTGGGCAGGCAGGCTCCATGAAGAAGCACCAGTCAGTCCCACGCTGCCATGCCCACTGGCAGGATATAGATTCTCTTTCTTTATCAGAGCTCAAAGCCTGAGCTGACATGGTGCCCAAGCACGCTGCGGCAATCAATGCCCGATGCCCACAACATACAGTCTCTCTCTCTCTCTCTCTCTCTCTCTCTCTCTCTGTCTCTCTCTCTCTCTCTCTCTCTCTAGCTCAGCCTGACTGCCTCCAGAGAAAAGGCCCTCTGTTCAACCACAACACACTGCTCATGTCCCTGTGAGGCTGTTTGTTGTCCAGTTATGAGGAGGAGGGAGCCCAGCTCGGAAAACAAGCCCTCCTCCTTTCAGTTCAGATAACGGCCCATTCTGTTGTTTGGCCAGGGACAGGCTTGTGTGAGAGATTGGGCTTGGCTGGTGTCAGGGTACTGCTTGGAGCAGGCCTACAGCTGCATTTAAGTGTCTGCAGCATCAATAGTTGTGTGAATGAGGCATTTTTACTGTTTGGATTGGCACAGCGTGTTCGCTGCGAATTTGTTGCTGATAAATAACTCACTGCTCTCTTTTATGGTGGAAGATGAAAAAGTAATAAAGCATTTATGGTTTTTCTCTTTGCAGAATAACTCTATATCCCCATCAGAAAGCTTACGCACATCCAGTGAGAAGCACCGCAGCTCCTCTGACTACAGTTTGGACTCAAAGAAACGCAAAGTCGAGGAAAAGGACAGCATGAGCAGATATGTAAGTCCTGTAAATATGAGGCTACATCTACAGAATTTGGTGGCTTAGTTAAACATAAAGCTTGGAAACACAAGCAAGAGTTATCCTGTGTCTATGATCTCTAAATCTCACTATTTAACATGGGGTTGCCTGGCAACTTCAGTGTGACAACACGTGTCCAGGAAGTCCAACTCTCTTTGTGAAAAGCAAAATATAGGAGCATATTTTTCTCAACTTTTAACATATTTCTCATCTGTTTTTAGAGGTGTTGTTCAAAAGGTTTTATTGAAAAAGTAAATGATGCCAAAGGTGACTAATATTCCAATTGTCTTTACAGGACAGTGATGGAGAGAAAAGTGATGACCTGGTGGTAGATGTGTCTAATGAGGTGAGCAGTGCAGCATGTAGCTGTTAATAGCATATTGACATATACTGAGACGAAGCCATTACATAAATGTCAAAAATCTATTACTGTGTTTCTCCAGGACCCTGCCACTCCGCGAGCGAGCCCAGCCCACTCACCTCCTGAAAATGGCATTGATAAGCCCCGCCCTCCAAAAAAGGACACACCCAACAGCCCTGCATCAGTGGCCTCCTCTGGAAGCACCCCATCCTCCAAGGCCAAGGAGCTCAGTCATGTAAGAAACTAAGAGTTACAAACTAGGACAGAAAGGGTTTAAATGAGAATGGCATAGAGAGCAAAGGGACATGTGCAAATAAATCTAGGACGTTTTCTATAGTGGATTAGAAATGGCTGTCGGTGCTTTAAGTGCATGACTAAACGTCAGGGATAATATTGTCCCGCATCAGGATCAGTCAGGTCTTCTCTGTTAATAGCTCAATGTATTTAACTATTCCAGGATTTTTTCCCTCTGCCTCACTAAAAGATTAAAGTCAAAGCAGTAAGGGGATAAAAACTGGCCCATCTCCATTGTGGCCATAATAGGTTTTAGAATAAATAGCAGTTTATAGCTCTGCAGGACTATGAGGGTTGTCAGAATTAGATTGGATTAAGTTCAGTTTGCTCTCAAATTGTCAGTCTGCACAGTGCCTGGTTTCCAGGATTGTGAATTTGCTTGCTCTCTCGTTCCCTCGACAGAATGACAAATCCTCCACGCCTGGCCTCAAGTCCAACACTCCCACCCCCCGCAACGATGCCCCCACCCCTGGCACTAGCTCCACTCCCGGGCTCAGACCCATCCTGGGCAAACCACCAGGCATGGAAGCTCTTGGTTGGTACCACTCTCTTTCCTCTTTAGCAACTGAGATAATCTTTTTTTTTTTTTTATCCTTCACAATGCACTGTTAAGTCACATACCAACATCCCGCTCCTGTCTTTGTCCGTAGCAGCCCCAGCTTTGCGTACCCCACTGTCCATCGCAGGCTCCTACCCCACCCCCTTCGCCATGATGGGTCATCATGAGATGAATGGAGGCCTTACTAGTCCCGGTGTGTATGCTGGTCTTCACATCTCCCCTCAGATGAGTGCCGCAGCAGCTGCAGCCTATGGACGCTCCCCGATGGTAACACCCCTTTTTTTTCTATTATTTAGCTGGGATCATTAGTTTGTGAAGCGCACAATTTTAAAGGATATAATTGCAGAGTAACTAAAATGTACACAGGATCACTATGTAAAACCATTTTAATGAACAGAGTCTGTTTGCAAATTATTTTATTCTCTTTTTACTTACACTTTACATACCCTCCTAACTCTTTTGGAAATGGCCCTGACAGATAGTAGTTTGACATTTTGGAAGATATATTCAAACGCTTTCTTACAGAGAGTTAGATTAGAAAAGATTGATAGCTCTCTCAAATCTGTTGGTAAAAAGGATAGTTCAGGCTTTTTTGAAATGTTGTTTTATGATGTGCTTAAGCATAGTCAGAGTATTACTCACTATAGATGGCAGTCTGCTGGCCCCCAGTTTGAAGAAGCAGCAGAAGTAGCGGTGAACTGCAAAAAAATATTTTAAACAACTTAAAGAAATCACCAAAAAAAATTAATACGAGTTTAAGTGTTTTCTGTATTTAGAGTATTTTTTACCTGTTTATCTTGCAGTCAAACTGCTCTTATCACAGAAAACTTAAATCCGTCATCATTCTCTTCAAAGTCTTTAGATTCCTTTGAATATAGTAGATATAGTTTCCTGTCTGAAAGTGCAAAAGGATTCCCTGCAGACTTTTAGACCTTCAGTGGTGCTGTGGAGCTGTATTTGATTTTACTATTGTTTGATTTTTAGAATGACACCATATGGATTTGATCATGAGTCAGTAGCAGACCTGTTATTAAAATTTTTCCCTTTTCTTCATTTTTCAGGGGTTTGATCCTCACACACATATGAGAGCTCCAGGCCTTCCAGCCAGCCTCACATCCATTTCCGGTGGCAAACCGTGAGTCTCTCACAAAGTGTGTTTTTAAACATTTCAGAAACACCACTGATGTAAAACATTAACGCGTGTCCGTCTTTTCCATCAGGGCTTACTCCTTCCACGTCAGCGCAGATGGTCAGATGCAGCCTGTGCCCTTTCCGCCTGACGCCCTGATCGGCCCCGGTATCCCACGCCACGCCCGTCAGATCAACACGCTGAGCCACGGCGAGGTGGTGTGTGCTGTTACCATTAGCAACCCCACACGTCATGTCTACACTGGTGGCAAAGGCTGTGTCAAAATCTGGGACATCAGCCAACCTGGCAGCAAGAGCCCCGTGTCCCAACTGGACTGTCTGGTGAGGACCGTTGCTTTTTCACAATTCGCTTGTCAGCAACTTTTTTACACCTTATTCTTTTTGTGCAGTTGTTTTTTAAGTAATTGATCTGTAGACACACTCTCATTTCATTTCATTTCATTGATAATGCTTTGTTAATCATGAGGTGAACAACTGAACAAACGCCCATCTGACAGTTATAGAGTAAATGAAAAGGAACACTAAAGCAGCTGATGCTTTGACTTAGTTTTAGTGTAAAATAGAAGGAAATGTGTTTGGCAAAGACCAGAGTAGAAAATGAGAAAACCTCACATGACAATTTCAGATTAATTATAGTTGGCTTGAAATGTGAACATCACTTAATAAATATGTAAATGCAACAAGCTAAAAACCTGTTCACTGGCTGTGAGAATACCCTTAGGTTGGTTTATTATAACAGAGGGATTTTCCTCCTCTTTCTCTCTGACTTGTTCCTAAATCTCTCTCCAGCTCCACTGCCCTGAACATGTATTGATTCACTTTGTCCTCTGTGCAACAGAACAGGGATAACTACATCCGCTCCTGTAAGCTGCTGCCTGATGGCCGCACATTGATTGTCGGAGGTGAGGCCAGCACATTGACCATCTGGGATCTGGCTTCTCAGACGCCCCGTATCAAGGCCGAGCTCACCTCCTCCGCGCCGGCGTGCTACGCCTTGGCCATCAGCCCCGATGCCAAAGTCTGCTTCTCCTGCTGCAGTGATGGAAACATCGCTGTTTGGGACCTGCACAACCAGACTCTCGTTAGGTTGGAAGAAAACACTTTCTGTGTTATGGGGCAAAGAGCCCCATAACAGGATTACTGCTGTGTGAGTTATTTGAAAAGGAGAAGTCGATAAATGTTTGTATACCTTGTGACTTTGATTGTAGGCAGTTCCAGGGCCACACTGACGGTGCGAGTTGTATTGACATATCCCATGATGGCACTAAGCTTTGGACAGGCGGTCTTGACAACACTGTTCGCTCCTGGGATCTGAGGGAGGGTCGACAGTTACAGCAGCATGACTTCACTTCACAGGTACAGTCCAGATGCAAAGAAGCGACGGCTAACACACATTCATAGACTAACCATGGAGGACATTTTCCTTTTAGCCACAGAACTGTCAGTAATCACTGTCCCGTCTTGTTTCCAGATCTTCTCCTTGGGCTACTGTCCGACTGGAGAGTGGCTTGCTGTGGGCATGGAGAGCAGCAATGTGGAGGTGCTCCACCACTCAAAGCCTGACAAGTATCAGCTCCACCTGCACGAGAGCTGTGTCCTCTCCCTCAAGTTCGCCTACTGTGGTATGAACACTTGCCTGTAAAATAAGGCAGAGATAACACTGAGTGTTCGTTCTTGGCCTGTCCTATTTTTTTTCACTGTAACACTACAGTGTCCCTTTTTACAGTCTGAATGCCCATTGTATTGTCAAAGTTACAGACCCAATTTCTCTTCATTTGTTACTATTTTTTCTACCTTTTTTTAGTCCAAGGAGGCCTGATTGCAGTGATGCTTTCTTTGCAGGTAAATGGTTCGTAAGCACTGGGAAGGACAATCTGTTGAATGCTTGGAGGACTCCTTATGGCGCCAGCATATTCCAGGTATGCAGATCAATACACTCTGTCTGCAGGCGGTCCAAAAGTATGCACAGTTGTCTCTGAGAGGAAGGGCACAGCGACCGCTGTCTGACAAGACTCTCCTATCAGTGAAAACTGAACCTGAATTATTGACCTGACAAAGAAGTCTTTTGAGGGGCATCAGGCCAGAACTTAATGTCATTGCAATCCAATCTTGCCCTGTAGTCAGCTAATCCTCTCCACTTAACTTCAAATGTCGAAAATATTAACTGCCTCTGAGACTAAAATGTTTTTTTCTTTTTTTTCTATCTTCCTCAGTCCAAGGAATCCTCATCTGTCCTGAGCTGTGACATCTCAACAGACGACAAGTATATTGTGACAGGCTCTGGTGACAAGAAGGCCACTGTATATGAAGTGATCTACTAGAACACAGACTGCTTTGGATCGGAGCATACTCATGCTCAGGAACAGTAGACTCTTCCTCCATCTACCTTCCCTCACACAGACAGCATGGATGCAGCCCCGGGGTGGATGGGCAGGTAGTTTGGCAGCGCCAGACTGAAATGAACGTTGGCACCGTCGTTGCCCTGGATGCAGTGACCTTCGGCTCTGCCCTTCCTCAATCATACAACTAACACTTGTACAGCAAGTGCAGCTCCCCAAGGCACTAAGAAGAAAATAATGTCTTGCTGTTTTTCTGTTTGTTGGATATTTCTTTTTTTATTCGTCCTTATTATTGTGGAGATAAAGTTCCATGACACAACTAGAAGCGGCGCTTCGCTCTGGAGCTTCTCCTTGGAGGTCCTGTGAAAAGTGTACATAATGGAGTAATAAAAGGCCTTTTATAGATTTATATTTTGGTGTCCAGTTACGCTTGTGATGGTTCTTTCTTGTTCTCTCCGTGATTTTCTGTCCCCTCTGGGGATGGAAATTAGATTAGGACTTTGTAAGAGGATATTCTATTTCGTTTTTTTTCCTTCCTCCGCTTTTTTCAATGTTCGTTGTCCAGAATGACCTTTACGGAAATCTAATTTGGATTTTTTTTTTTTTTCTTCCTGACCACGGCATTTTTTTTTTTCAGTACTTGCTGTATCACAGAACACAGACGTTTGTCCCATGGATTTTAGCAGTGGAGAATTCTGGAGAAGCCCCTTTTTTTCAAACTGGAAGAAGAGGAAGATCATGGTTTACAGTTACTCCTGATTGGCCCCAGTCAGCAGAAATTCAACTTTAAAATTGAGACCTATCCCCGACACTGGCTGCTTTCAATGACATTACGGATAACTATCAGCTGGAGGACTGATGGATTTAATGGAAAAGCAGCTGTGACTTGAGTTCAGTCTGTTGACTCGACTGTAGTTTGAATCTTTTTTTCTTCACTGAAAAAAGTTTAGTCATAAGTCAGGAGTTAATTATTGCCTCACTTGTTTGGCTCTCTGTGACTGATATGCAAGACTTACATAGTTACTCATAAAGGTGGCAGGCAAAACCATTATCACATTTGACATTTTGGGTATGCCCTGTTTGGCCTCCTTGGTATTTCATAGCTAAAATTCAACCACAATCTTCTCATTGACAGGAATGGTCTTTGCATAAACTCGAGTTAGACTGTGTAGCATACACGTGTCATCATCCCCAAGGATTGTACAGTTGGCAGTTGTTGATAAATCAATAAACTGTTTTTATATAAAAATCACCTTGGCTGAATTTCTATAGTGCTGATGCCTTGCTACTGTTACTGTTACTGCTACTTTTTTTTAAAAAATAACTCAAAGTGTGTTTCCCAAAATATTATCACATTCTTGCCTTGAGTAAGATTAGAAGATTGACACTAATCTCCTGGCTCATGCACAGCAAACATTAAGCTACAGCCAACAGCCAGTTAGCTTAGCATAAAGATAAAGTCACTGTTCCAGGCCAAGAAGTAATCCAGCACATAACCTGTCTTAAAATCACAATGTCTCATTTTTACACTTCAATTTTTGGAGGAAACAAACAAAATATAATCTGTTACTAAGCTTTAAATGTGTTGTTGGGCAGACTTTGTTTCCTTTGGACAGAATCGGGCTAGCTTTTTCATCCTGTTTCCACTCTTTAAGCTAAGCTAAGCTAACTAGCTGTTGGCTGTAGCTTCATATTTACTATACACACGCCTTGGAAAGACTGTAAATCTACTTATTCAACTCCCAGCAAGAAAATGAAACAACTTAGTTCCCAAAATGTCAAACTATTCCTTTATGTAAGACAAATTTAGATTAATAACTGCAGGTTAACATTTGCTTTTGTGCTGTGGCCAGCAGCAGGACAGGGAGTGTAAACCTAAACTAAAGCAGCATCCGCTGTTGATTGCATCAGTAAGTAGGGAAAATACACCACATGTATTGACATGCTGAATGTCTCTTGACTCCATTGTAAATTAGGAATGCCTTCCCAAAGTGTTCATTGCAACGTACACTGCTAGTTCTGACTCTCCCTCGCTTTGGTCTGCATTTACAGTACATACAGACTTACTCACAGGCTCTCCCTGACAGCAAATGGAAGTACATCAGTAAATGGCTGTAAATGCATCCAGATAAGAGCTGACAACTGTCTCAGGAGAACCACAGGCATAAGAGGACATTCTGGGTGCTGTTAAGGCAGCTGTGAGGGGCCACTGGCAATGGCTTTAACTCAGGAAAATACTGAGCCTGCATTAAAATTTGAAGGATGAACTTTTAAATCACAGTGTACTGTAACAAACTGCGGTTCCTGTCAGCTACCACTCTTATGGGGTTGTATCCAAGTATGGTGGCAGCACTGAAACCACACAGCCATCTCAAACTGATACAATAAGGAAGAGTTTTTTATGCAGTACCACTTCAGAAATATGACGCAAACACTGCTCTTGAGTTCTCTTGAGTGGACTTATGGTAGTTGAGTACTTTTGGGCAGGATGAGGTGAATGGCCCAGTCCTTCCACTCCAGAGTAAGGCTCTTCTAGGACTCTGCGGGAAGCTGTGAGCCCTTCATATGGCTGCCTCTTCAGAGATGTTTTTGTTAGATTATAAAAGCAGGGCCGGATGCTTTCAGCATGGAGCCAGCCGCCATGCCCTGCTCTCACGGGCTCATTTGTTAAAGGCCATAGTCTTTCTGTTCCCACATTGCTGAAGTGTGTACTTCCTGTGTGCATTTGTAGCTTAAGCTCCTTGCTCAAGTAGAATTTTCTTCCTCACTTAATCAAACAGTGGAATATCTGCAGATGAAAGGTTGTACCTCCCGAGTGCCTATTGCTGGACACTGAGGGGGTCATTGTCTTGCCTTCCGCTGATCTACCTCTCAAAGGAGGGCTTTCAGTAGGTTCTCATGCAAAAGCCCACCCTGCCCTGTTCTATTTGGAGGGCTACAGTGCAGAATGGCCTAAGTGTTTTACAGCAGCTCTAACCATAAGAACATGGTCCAATTTTCTCATTCTGCTTGGGCTGTTAGAGCCAAGACTCAAAGACCCTACAGAAAATCAAGGGGGAGTCTGCAATGCCAATATGTGGGCTTGCACATGGAACCACTGTGTGAATGTTTCTTTCTTTTTTTTTCTTTTCTTTCTTTTTTTTTTTTTAAAAAGGTTTAGTAGCCAGGCATTGATCACAGTCCGCCAGAATACTGGCTGGATCTGTTGGCTGGCATTCTGTTTTTCGCCCTCCCCCATCCATCACACAGAGAATCAGCGTTTTTTTATTTTTTTTCCAACAGCAAGGGACTGGCACCGTGCTGAAATGCAGAATAATAATCCCCTAATCACCTGAGTATTGCCAGTCCTAGGTTTTATCTGCAATGGATGTGAAAGCCCCCGGTGCCTAGTGATTACAGCATTTGATCTGGGTAATAATGTCTTCACTGTTGCCCTGCTTAGGGCCCGAAGGCAGTGCAGCTTTAATCCACAGTGCATTCTAGTGGAATCGCATTACACAAAGACCACCAGGGTTCTCTTCTAGAGGGGAGGGGTGTGGTGGTGGTGGTGCTAGTGGAGGTGGTGATGGGGGTTGAGGGGGGTGGGGGTGAAAGGAGGAGGTTGCCATGGAAACAAGCTTCTCTCTCTCTCTCTCTCTCTCTCTCTCTCTCTCCCAGTGCATCTCTTCCTCTCCCTCACACAGACACACATACACACACACACATAACACACACTCTCTCCTGGGATAGATAAGCATAGGACAGGTTCTATGTTTACTTTCCACGGGCCCTCCAATCCCTGAGCAGGCTGAGCCCTGATAACACGAGGCCTGTACAGCCACCGACCACTGACAGCAGATAAGCACCCCAGCAGAGCAGAGCAGTCATCACCCTCCAACCAGGATGAACAAACCTGGAAGACCCGGATTCATTTGGATTATGCCGGATTGCTGCTACTGCGGTCGCCGCTGCTGCTTTTTGCTGCTGTGTTCAGACTACTGATGTTCACAGGACTTTCTACATGAGAACTTGATGTTGCACTTCACCCTCTGGAGTCTTACAGCTTAGTGAGAAGATACAGACACAGTAATGGACTGGATGCTATTTTAGATATTGAGGTCAAAGGACTGTCTGCACTGGGCAGGTTTGTGCCACTGCAGCTGTAGAGCCGTAAAGGTAGAAAAACTAAATCCCTCATGATGTGTCTCGAAGAGCAGATGACCACACATTACTAGCAATCCTGTTTCACCATGTTCTCACGTCTGCCCTTTTTGTTTTGGTCACTTTCACTGGAAGGCTACTATGAAGAGATTCCTTTGTACTTGTCCTAAGTATCTAGTAACTCAATACCCAAAATAATTAGATTTGTGTGATACCAATGCCCCAAGAAGTAACCATCATGCCCTTTGATGTTAAGCTTAAGAAAGCTACAAGTACTTCTTTATAATGTGCATTATGCTAACATGCTCATCATATTTCCACATACACATTCCTTGATTAAGGCACAGCTGGAGGTGTATAAGCAACATGACTAATTACAAAGGAAATGGTGGCATTGAGCTAAAGTGGTATGAGCTGGGTTTCCCTTTGGCCCTTTCTTTTGCATGAGTTTAAGGAATCTTAAATATAATCTTTTATTAACAGCTTAATCCCATACTTAGAATTAAGAAAGGGGATTGATAGTTATTAATATCACTTTGACAGTCAATGTAAACAAATATTGCTTGAGTTGATTTTAATGTGTTTGAACACCATTTGCAATAGATAATATCTAAATGATTACCAAAATATCACTTATCAACTAAACTTCACAGGGCCATCTATCTGTCATTCTTTCTGAGAATGTTGAATTATATAGGAGAGCCATATTTTATCTCTATCCTAAATGAGCACTATGTTTTTGGCCAAGCAATACTGTAAAACTTGTAAAAGTTTACATTTAAAACTTTTTACAATTTGAACTTTTTTGCAGCTAGTATATATTACAACTACGGCAAAATTATCTCCCACACCCCACATCGTAACATGTATTCTCCCCTAATGTTTGAAGAGAAAATACCTATACTCTGTACATAAATGTTTTTTGTTTGATAGTCCTTAGTCTGATGAGGATATTAAATAAATGCTTTAATGTTACAAAAGCCATGCAGTTGAATTTAAATTTCCTGCAACTAAAACTACAAAAGCACTAACATGACAATATACCTAAAAAGTTTCATTTCTGCAGAATGACTCATTTCAGCATATGTATGTTTTATTTTTGGATTATAATCGCTGATGCATTAATGTGCAAGCATCACTTCAATGTTGCACCTGGTTGAGGCTTATTTACATTACCTCATTTACTGATGGGTAACTTTTGAGCTCCCCCTGGGAATAAAGTTTTACCTTAATTAATAGTGATACATCCTAAATTATTTTTGGTTTTGTTGATCATGTTTGACATAGGCTACTGTAAATGCAGATACAATCTCACCAGAATTGTAGCCCTTTCATGAAAAAACCCCCGATCATATCGTGCATCAACAACTCGATTTTATAGCCTAAAAATCTGTTTTTTCTAATGAAACAAAAAATGCATGACTGAATCATGACTTCCAGATTAGTGCACCTGCCAATTTGCTCTGCTGGTTTTCTCTCATCAGCTCTTTTCAATTTAAATCGGTTTCAAACCAAATGACCAAACAATTCAGTTTCCATGAAACATGCAGGTCAGTTATCCACTGCTGGTTGCTACGTTTTGAGCAAAACCATCCAACGTGACACATCTACCTGACAAGAGCTAACAAACCAAATTCTACCAGCTACATGTCAGCCTGTCACGTGAACCGTCAAAATTAGCATGTCTCGCGAACCATTGGCGATTAGCATATTATGCTAACC
>JAQNCA010000028.1:15842731-15867918 GCA_029783725.1 Acanthurus tractus
GCAAATGAAAATATATCTGACAGACTTGTTTATGTTTATGGACAAGGTAAGTCACTAAGTGAGTTTTATCCATGTTACGTTTGGTCACGTTTCCAGCTCTCTTCTTCGCTCTACATTACCCTGAACGTAAGCGACAGATGACCTAATAACAATACCCTATAAAATAAATAAAATTACAGATTTATCTAGGTTTGAACAAATTTTCAGTTTGGAATAACTTAAGTACACAACTCAGCAGAATGTATAATGAAGTTGTAGTTGTTCTGAGACATGTTCATGTGCAAATGTTAAATATTTAACATTCAAATTATGCCAGACTTGTGACATTTGTTTGATGAAATTGTTAGTGAAGCTAAATTTCTTGCCCCTGCTTCCGGTCTGTAGTGATTTTTTTTTTCCTTGGTAAACACTTTATTTCTATTCCTGTTTGGTTCATTGAAGCATCTGTCATTCCTAGTGCTCCCACTGTGCCTGACAAAAGCAGAGCCATGTTAGATTGAAAAGACAGAGGGGGCAATCTTTCAAATGGATCTCTTTTCGAAAATATATTATGACATAATCATGTTTTCTTCCTAAAAGCCCAGGGGAGGCCTGTCTGTCAGATTGCAGTCCTCTCTTGGCTGCCTGGCCTGAACAGAAACAGCAGTTGTGTGTTAATAGAACCCAGAGGCACTCTGAAACCTTACCCATTCTGCTTTACGCTCTCAGCCAGGAGATTAAAGTCAGGGAAACATTACAGGAGGCTGGATAATTGCCCCTGTGTCTCCAGCAGACAAAAGGCAACGCTCTGGCAATTCCCTCGGTAAATTGTCAAGAGAGTCTCAAGGATCCTTCAAGGCTGCAGCAAATTGTACAGTGCTGTCTAACAAACTACCAATCTCTGGATATTATGAGGCTTTCATATATCCTTGGCCATAATGACAGCTTGCACTGCTATAATGGAGTGCAGGCACAAGATAGCTTTTGTGAGCACACTTCCAATAGAAAAATTACTACCTTGGTTCCCAGTCTGTGCTTTTCATTTTTTCTTCTGATCCCATTTGTATTTTGATTTATTCTGCTATCATTTTTATTTTCGTTTTTATTCAGAGCTGAGTGCTGGCTGCTGCCACCAACAGATGATTGCAACCTTTACTCCTGAGGGCCACTTGATCCCCGGCACAAAAAAAAAAAGAAAAAAAAAAGAATTCTGCAAGCAGTTAATGAGTTGCCATCCATGCCTATAGTGTTAAGGACGTCTCCAAATTAACAGAGGCTTTTGTCAGTGCTCTCCTTCGCTCCCTTGCTGTTTCCTGCTCTTGCCACCACTTTCTCTCCCATTCTTCTTCCCTCCTCCCCATCTCCCGCTCCCTCCTGCTCTTCAATTTTCTCCCTCTACCTGCCTGCTTCACGCTCCAGTAGCTCCGCGGCGGGAGCGGCGCTGTCTGGCTTTGGCTCTGAGCAGCACTCATTGTCAGTGTGGTTCATGTTTAGAATTAGCCATTTAATGAGAACAAAAGAAATTAATTGGTGGTTTAAGCCTAATGAGACGTCTGTGAAATTAACGGGCCTCGTCAATAGAAACAAATAAAATCCTTCAGCTTGTTGTTGTGGAGCATTATTCTGACAAAGCTTTTGACACAATGATGAATAGCAGGTCAGGAGAGACCATCTGTGCTTTTTTAAACCCCTGCAGGAGGGGGATGGAATGTGGGTTGGCTTGCAGAGATGGTGATAAAAGAGGGGGGGGGGGGGAGGGGATGGGAGAAACGAGGAGAGAGAGAGAGAGAGAGAGAGGAAAAAAGCTGAGAAAAAAAACAAATTCACCCGCTTTATTCATCGCCCTTTAGCATGATACCGCTGTCTAACCATGGTTACAAAGGAAATAAAAAACACAGGCATTAGCATGTGAAAGGCGCTGGGTCTCTGACTATGCGTCCAGAAAGCCAAAGAGCTCTGATTTCGAGGGATATTTAACCTCCATTCAGACAGCAACAAAGGCCTGGCTGAGAGCAGTGGTTCAGCCTGATTGGGGCTCAGGGGGGAGGGATGGGGGAGAGGAGGGGACAGGCAGGATCACAGACCTCATTTGTTCCCCCTCTTTACTTTAGCCTGTCTCTATTCCCACTGAAGAGCAGCATTTCCTCTATACCAGCCCCCACCCTCCTCTTCCTGCTCTCTCAAAGTTGTAAATGTATGACCTGAAGAATAAATTGGATGGGAAGGAGGCGAGGAGGCAGCACAGAGAGGAGTGATACATCTCTATCATGTTGGGTGACCTTTATTTACCACGCATTGAGCAACGTTGTTGTCTGTGTTATGTATCTGCCTTGCTTCCCTTGCTTTAAATGTCCCCAGTATGGAATTTGTGGACGTGATGGAGGTCTGCGTGTCTTCAGCCCTTCCATCAACTCAGCCCTACCCTTGCTCTCTGGCCACCCAGCAGGGCCCAGCCCAGCCCAGCCTGTTTGTGTATCATAGAGAAACTGTTTGCTTTCCTGCGCTGATCAAATAAACAGACCATGTCTTTGGGGGCGGGAGGTTGGAGGAGTGGTGTCTGTGTGTTGTTTAGCTCTCTGGGTGTAGATAAGGAATTGTTTGATGGGGTAGAGAGAAACGAGAGCGATTTAGGTCAGCTAATCTGATTTACACAGAGATGGTCTGGCCATTGCAGGGAGCAGTAATTACATAGAGGGATTAGAAGCCCCCCAAAGCTCCTAACCTACAGAGAAGAGAGAGGGGTGGAGGCTTTAAGGCCTGAGAACTGCTCGAGTATGTTACTGCAGAAACAACAGCTTGAGCAGTTCTCAGTACAGATTAAAAATGGCTGAGATTGCGCTCAAAACAAAGGGGGCATTTGGCTAAAGAAGTATTACTTAGCTTGTTTACATGCATTTACATCTGTTGCTTTGATCCCACAATTATCAGAATTTGTTTTCTCCGGCCAAATATCTCAGTTGTGTCTGCCAGAGAATCCGGCAGTACCAGCTGATGTTATCATTTTAGTAATTTATCATGTTTTTTTTTTTCTTAGGAACTTGTTTACAGAGTACACAGCATAAAAAATCACGTTACGTTTCCTTTGCTCTGGATCACCCACTGTCAGTGCTGCAGCTTCTAAGTATTTGAGTGTATTTGAGTGCTTTGCGTAACACATAATTTGCAGATTGATCACTTTTAGCCTTTACATTCTGTACACAATTAGCAATTTTTCCATGTTTCTGCTAGGTACACAGAGCAAATATACCACGCTTCTCTCGTTGCCATTTGTCTGTGTATTTAAAATGCACAGCTGAATAATTGCACTGCCAGAGTCATTACTTCATCCACAGGAATGACTTGCACGCTTGGCTGCTGTTTCTAGAGTGTGCTTGGCTAATCCACTCATTGCTTTGTGCATTCAGTGCTGTGAACCATAGGGCACCCGCTTGGATGCCCGTGCATAAATTACTGCCATGGAACATAAAGTGCTGGGAGGATTTTCCTTAACGATCGCCAACGCTTTAAACGCTTCTGCTTCAACAGTCGATACTGCTCAGCCCATTCAATTATTCAGCGGCCCGTCCCTCATTAACAAAATCCTGACCTTGACATGTCTGCCCTATTTCTCTCCCCTGACAGACTCAGCTCTTCAAACGACTCTGTTTGCTCTGATATTGGCTAGGAAATCCATGCATATTGATAAGTTGTTTGCAGTGTAATTGAAAATGTCAGTTATGAGGCTTGTGCAGGCAAAGGTCGGCCCCAAGAACAAAAGCTGACAGGATGCTATGTATGGAGCATATATAGCTTGGGAATAAAGTAGAGTAAGACCATGGTAAAGACAATTCTATTTTATGCACAATTTATATCCTACTACGTGTATGCTTACAATGTGCCAAAAGGACTTGTTAAAACCAAATGTTTTAAGCCAGAGGTAATTACATGACTCTGCTCTCCATTTTTATAGTTTTATGGATTGGTTTGTGGTCACTTGATTGAAATTCTAATCTGTTTCCAAAGGTCAAATTGTTCATCATTCATATCTCATGGTCTGGGTAAACATCCATGGCTCAAACATTCGATAGGACTTATGAATATGCTCATTAAAATTGGTAACCAGCCATCTCAGGAGGAGTCACAGGTGTCCTCTGGGTGCAGTCTTATCTCCGGGACGTGTTGTACCTTGTGCATCAGTGACGTTATGTGTCACTCAAAAGCTGCTGGCTCTGGATCTCAGAGCCCTTTAACCACCACAATCTGACCGTCTTAATCTGCTCCACAGGGGTGAGATCTGAGGTTAAAGTGCCCGCCACTATTTCTGCATAAACAAAGATTTGAACCTCAATCCCCGGGAGCCTCAGTTGGCTGTCCGACAGGCCCCCACCCCTGCCATACCCCATCCTCCCTGCAGGCAGAGTGGTGACTGCCTGCTGGTTCTTTAATCGATTGCTAATGGGTTCAATTCCATCGTTGAGGAGCTGCTTGGAACCTGGCCCTGAGACTGAATGAAGTGGAAATACCATTTGCGGCTTTATGAGCCATTATACTGCAGCGAGAGACCTCTATTCGGCATGCTTCATAGCGCTGCAGAGAGTTTTGCACCACTGCTTGATGGTTTTTCTTACGCCGGCTCCTACTGCTTTCGTCTCAGTGCTCTCCATTTACACTGTGCCCCAAAGCATTTACATCCATTCAATCTACAACAAAATAGCTTTGCTTTGCTGCATTTTTCACAAGACTTGATGTGTAGGGTAATTACCATAGTGTATCTCCCTTGTACACATGAGGGCCCAACATTCATTTCATCTTTAAGATGAGATATTATTCTTTTTTTTTTCTATCAGCAGCAGTACCTATAGATCTGCGTAACTCCAGAACTTGTGGGATCACTGTGTCTTATTACTTAGAGCGATGAGCATGCGGTTCAGGCAATATAAAATATGTAAGTTTTGGATAAGTTATGAAACTGCAGTTGTTGTGTTTTATTACAGTACTATGTTTCCACCTTGTGTAGATGTTGCGGTGGGAGAGGTTGTGTTTCATACTCAACTCTTCCCGGTTTACAGATCTGCCCAAAATTCTGCAGTGCTCTTATGAGCTTGCTCTGGCTGAAATGCAAAGCTAAGCAGCCAACACTGCTCTACATTTCACAGCCAGTCCCAGCAGACATGAGCTCTTTGAAGCATTTCTGGGCCAGGGATATAAGTCTTGTTTGTTCAGTACTTCTAGAGAAAAAAAAAAAAAAAAAAAAAAAACTGGAGAAAAATGTAAGCTATTTTTTTTCTTTCACTACAGCAGAGAGTAACATTCTTTGACGTCTCAACAGAAAGCCTTGTATTACAGCACTCGCCGCCAGATGCCTTGATAGAATCACCCATGTCAAACAGGAAGAGAAATAAATGCTTCATTGAACTAGAGCTTAGCTTAGTGATGGTAGGAGGAAGGAATAGGAGGGGTGAGCAGGCTGCTATGTGGGTGTCTGTGGGTGTCAGTTCACTTGCTAAGGGTTATTCTTAACCCTAAGCACTTTCTTAGATGTGGTGTGAATAATTAGTGTGCCTGGCCTAGATAGTCTCGTCAATGGATATCTAATCTTCTAAAGAATAGTAAAAAGAAAGCTGTAATCAAGGAAGCAGACGGTTTTGGTAGCCGACCTCGTGCCAGCAGTTGCAGCAGGGTACAAAGCGCATGTTTGTGTTTGTTCTTTCAGGCTCATCTTCCAGTGCCAAGTGGAGTATGACAGGATTTACATGCAGGTTCCTAATCTCTGTAAGCGAACCTGTTTCGGGATGTAATTCACATGGTATGTCTTTTGATTCGGATTAGTCTGGGCAATCCTCTTACCCGTGGCTCAGTATAACTTATCACTGACAAGGCCGTCTCGTGGAGCAGTGCAAATCCTCATATCCACCCCTCCCAGACTTCCAACTCTTAATTCTAATCTGTCCAAATCTGATCTGAGACTTTAACTTCCAAATACCTCTTGAAAGCCAGAGCTCAAGCTGAAGTTCATGCAAGGGCTTTGGATTACATAAATTGAGGTTAGGGATTTTCAATATGGCCTTATGTTTGAGAATAGAGCAGGATTTGGATGTAGGTTGTGGTGGCAAATCTGCTACATTTTATCATTTTTTTGTCTTTACTGGTGAATCTTAAATAAAGGGGCCGTTACTCATGTTTTACCCAATATCCGTTTGGAATTGATCATGTATGTTTTGGTTGGATTAGCATAAAATAAGTTTTTCTGAACCCCCACAATATATTTTGAACATTGTCCTTCTTTTGTTCACACACATCTATATTTTTTTTAAATTTAATTGTTGGTTAGAAAAAGTTTTATGAACACACTCATACTTTACTAGAGGATGTGCTTTGACATGAAACTACCATAAAATATTTAAATGTATGAGTCACAATCCTGATCCTTTAAGGTTCTTTATAATTCAATAAACAGGATTTAAAGTAGAGCAGGCATGCTCCACTTTTTCTGCCTCAGCCGGAAGGCCACAACGGGCTCTTATTAAACGTTGTAAGATTATGCCTTAATCTCACTGAACACATGTTGGGTGGAATAAAAGCAATTTTATTTCTGAAACAGTGCTCCACACAGCTCTCCCTCTCTATAATCTCATCCCAGCTTCTGCTACGGAATAAAAAGTCTTGTCTGCATGCCAAAGCCGCTGTGTGTTTTGAGGAGGCTAAGAGATCAAGGTCCTAATTGAGAGTTATAACCCATTAACATACCTGTGTCTGACTGCACCTGCAACCCTAAGACAAACTTGGTTCCCAGTCGGAGAGGATTTGGGGGCCGTGTTCTCTGCTCTTGTTGAGACAGTGGTGTGAAGATGACGATAAGCCAAAGCTTTAAATCCCAGACTCAGCTGTCTTATCTGGAGCTGCTGGGCCGTGTGGCATGCTTTAATGGAGGCGGCTCACTGTCTGAGCTTTAGCTACAATCGCATTAAGATTCCCCTTCACCTCAACTAGGCTTGTTTGTTGTCAGTTTTTGATTGAATCTTGTGAATTAAGGTTTCTTCTCGGTTAAAGTCACCCCATGGTTTAATTCTTCTTACTGCTGTGTTCCCAGGAAGAAACAGTCTAATTTAATCTCTCATCATGTGAAAGAATGACAATAATACTACAGTTAATAACACGCTAACATGCTGAAAAATAATCAAACTGCTAGTGTAAAACTGAAGATTTGCCTTTTTTGCCCTTTTTGTTAGCTGCAAAGGAACAAAACCTCTGCAGAAAAAGAAATACTTATTTTATCTGCATGAAATGAATATCAAACAAAGCACAATTTCTTTTAGCATCTCGAACAGAAAAAAGTGTCTAGTTAACAAATCTCCTTAACAACTATAATGTTCATTCATCTGTAAAAAAGGCATTGTTTTCTTTGACTGCGTTTTCTTGTCACCCGCAAGTGAAATGTTTTATTCTAAATGCCACACATGCGCACAATTTAAATGAAATGTTTTGACAGTGAATAAATGCTTGTTGTTTACAGTATACACCCTTACTTTAGTGTAAAAAACTTAATCAGCAGAAAACTTAAAGGCCAGATTATTGAAATCCATGGGAGGAACATATGGAAAAATTACACAGTAAAAATTAATTTTGATAAATTGCAACTATTTTAATTAGTAACATCTATTATAATCAGATGAAACAGATGTTCCACAAGTGTGTCTAATGAGTACACGGTCTTCCTTAGTTAGGTCTATTAGTTGTTATTTACTTATCAATCAATGTATCAATCGAATATTATCG
The DNA here is from genome assembly GCA_029783725.1 of Acanthurus tractus. NCBI lineage: Eukaryota > Metazoa > Chordata > Actinopteri > Acanthuriformes > Acanthuridae > Acanthurus > Acanthurus tractus. Next base: position 15,850,466 of record JAQNCA010000028.1, read on the forward strand.
TTTTATATATTACTGTTTTAGTCAGCTCTTATCTGGATTAAAAGGTTGTACACGCACAATAGCAGAAATTGACAATATTCTACACCTATTAAAATCATTTGAATAATATTCTTTACTCAAAAGAGTCTGGGAAATCAGGTGGAAAGAATGAGTTGATGTTTCGATCTGCTGACTGATAATAAAAAATTGATAGACAAAAACTTTGATTGTCCTTTAACTATTTGAGTCAGCAAGGACGAAAAATGAGACTCACTGGTTGCGGCCTCTCAGATGTGAGAGTCTGCTGCTGTTATGTGTTTTATAATATTATAAACTCAAATATATTTTTGTTTTGGGCTGATAGTTTGACAAAACAAGACATTTAAAGATTTCGCTTTGAGCTGTGAAACTGCCGGGCACATTTCACTAACCTCAGGATTCACAGGGTCAGCTGGCAGCCCCTCACAGCCATAGAGTCGGATAGAAGCAGGTTGGATTGACCTTGCTTCAAAGTGATAGTCTGGTCTGGCAGTACCTCTGGCATTGTTGTGCTTTTGCTATTATCTTCCTACTGTTTATCCCCCCTCCCATCCACTCACAAACACAAACACACAAATGTACATGTGCATGTAGCACACCCATACCCCCAGTGATTCCCAGTCTGTTTACTCAGGTGCCTGCTCGAGCGGTGCAGTGATGAACTCCTGTGCAGACTTTAACACTCCGCTGCCTCTCAGGCAAATGCCAAAACAAATCTTGTCATAATTAGCAGTAATCCTGCTCATTACCGTCTGCTTAATTATCCTATTAATAGCACTTCCTGGGAGAGCTTGTTTGCTACGCAGGCAAATGTTTGTTCCTAAATTAGCAGACAAGAAGACAGCTCCATTGTTCAAACAGCAGCTTTGACAAAGCAGAACAGGCAGGATTAACAGCAGACAGAACGGGCCACAAGCTCATCTCTGCTTGGCGCTGACAGGCAGGGAGGAGGCAGCCTGGGCCAACAACAGCACTCTTATCCTGCAAGCTGCTGTGTAATCTACATAGTCAAGTACACACAATCAGCACAAGCAACTTATCATATCAGAGCTACAGTGTACTATGAAAGAAGCATGCATGACAAAAATAGACCAGGCTGCAGGTTAACTAGGATAAATGGTGATTGTACAGTTAATGAACAGTGTTTTTAAATATGTTTGATGTTTAGTTTTTAATTGCTTTGAACTGAGATAAAACAGCTGTGTTGTTCTTAACAGAATCCACTCAGATGCCTCCGGCCTGAAAGCCAAGAGCATTGCTGGAGCACCCTGCAGACAGCTGCCCAACTAACCTCATTACATTGCAGGTAACAAGACACTAATGCAGACTTACAAGGCTGTGTGACTTTCAAAGAGAGAGTTGTGCCTGCATCCAATCTTGTAAGGTGATAGGCTCATCATTGTAAAAATGGGGGTTTTTGTGAATTGGATCTGTCTTATCCATCCAGCCCCCAAGTTTCAAAACAAGACTCTAGAGGAAAGCTTTTAAAGTAAATAAGGCAAGTGCTCATAGCAAGGTGTGGACCAGCCACGCAGAGCTATGCACACTAACCAAAGCAGACCCAACACCTCATGCTCCAGCAGGCCTATATATTATAAATGACCCTCTCTTTTTCCCCCATGCACCAACCCCCTATACATACACAGTGTGCCATAGCTAGAGTAAGCAGAGCCCGGTCTGTGGAGCCTGCAGCACTGTCAGCCCATTGATGTACAACACTCTGCCCTTTGTTCCTTGTACACAAACACACTTTCCACATTAATATTTCACAGGAAATGTACTCCGTGCTTGTGATTTAAAGCCCTTTCTTGTTAACAATGCTGTTTTCTCTATTCTGTTGCACTGAATTATGAAGGCAACTTGTCAAAAAGAAGACATGCCCATTATATTATAATACTACTGGAGATAAATGATTACTAGCGAGGCACGAGTGACTTAATCCATTGTGCCTCACTGTATTCTGGTTCAAACATTTTCCCTGAGGTTGCACTTGCAGCTATTAGTTAAGAGCATGGAGATGTGCTTAATGTCGTGTGCACACTGTATGTGTGAGTGAGCATTTGTAATGTGTGTGCACATTATGCACATATGCATATCATACATTGCTTTATTGCCAGTGTGTTTTTGTCAGATCTATTTGTCGGAGTGTGAGAAAATGTACAGCACAAACATGTGATGATGTCGCTTGTTTGTTCTTGTTGTCAGAGAAAAGGCAAGGATCAATGGATTTTCCTTGCAAGAGTGAAACATGACAGACATAACGAAAGCCTTTCATGAGAAATGAATGAATAATTCATAGGCGCTCTCTGGCTGTGCTTTGTTGTGTCTCATACAGATGGGATTACAGAAGGCTAGATCTTGGAAACATATGAAAGATTAATTTGTGATCTGGGACACTGCTTGCTTACAAAAGGACTAAATAATGATTTTACTGAGAGTGGCAGGGATCTGGGGATGGGTGTGATGTGCACAGGGGGCCGGACACAAAGAGCCTGCAGGGAAGACGGTACACAGCACTCAGAATAATGTGACCTGACAGTTATTCAAAAACTTTGTGCAAAAAGTGAACTTCAGCTCTAAAACTATTCTCTTATTACTTCAATTAAATTGTGTTGGAAAGCAATAAAAACAAAAAGTTAGTGTTGGAACAGCATTGTTAATCTTTTTTTAAGGGCTATTACGATTTGCTTTATGCTTTTTTGCACAGGCAGGTCAGACACATAGCAGCTACAAAACATCTTCCAGAGCTGTCAGTGATTTGCTGAAGGACACTTCAGCTGAGCGGATGCTTTTTGAATCCTGGCCCTCCAGCTGAATAACTGTCTTTAAATTAGCAGCCCGCTGCCCGAAATATAACAATGATAGACTGGATGCTCCTGTCTTCATAGTTGCTGAATGTAGCATTAGGGGGTTGACTGAAAATAACTCCTATCTTTTGAAAAGAGCCCTCCAATAATTCACCAGGGAGTATGAGAAGCTGTTGTCTGATGACTCCCAGATGGCAGAGACTCTAGGGTGGCAGTGCTTGTTGTTTTTGATGAGCTGTGCATATACAAAAGCAAAACATCTGGAGCCGCCATGTGGCCTCTCCATTTGGCCAACCCCATACCTCCCTGAGCCAGATGCACCCAAACAACTGTGAGCTAAACAGCATGAATGATTCATACAGGAGTGAGAGGCACTGCTCACACCAGAGACCTGCCAGCCACTTTGATTGGAAATCTGAAAAAGCTATGAATATGCACGAGACATTAAGCTTGGGGATGATTTGTCAAATGATCTGTGTCTGACCAACTCAGAGAAAGCTCCCGTGGTTTTTCTGATTGAAAAAATAAGAACATTTTATGTCCAATTGCCAGAATCATTAAATTATTAGGACATGTAAGTAGCAAGGTGCTATAGAAAAGTGACGGTACTCGATCACAGGCGGTGTTTGAAGAGAGGGATTCACACTTGCTCTATGACTCAGTTGGATCAACTTAATAAAATTTTAAATTAGAGACATTTTTCATCTAATTTCCGACCATTTATGCAGGAATCTATCTGTGAAATTGGTCAAAATGAACTGACAGTTGCGGCGAAAATGTTGTCTGTCAGCTCAATAAAAGTGTGTTAGCCTTTTTTTTTTAATCTGCACACCTCAGCTACTTGATATCGCATCATAAGAAAAGTGACTCATTTTTCAAGTTTTTTTTCATAAATTTTAAGAAATTTCACACTTGTAGTCTTATACTAAAGGGACAGATTACAGAATTTTTGGAGACATATTTATAGAGCAACTGTATTGTAAATGCATAATGTAGCAAATGTGAAGAGTGACTCATTTTGTTATATGAAATGTTACTGGACTCAGCAGTGGACAAAACCTAAAGAAGTGCAGAGAGAAGTGGAACAAGTCTGGGGATGCCACATTTGGAACTTACTTTCAACACCTGTAGTGAAAAAAGTATATGTAAGGCTAAGAAACTTTTCCGTAACAATGTAAAGCAAATTGGTACAATATATAATTTATTATGGTATTTACAGCAACGGGAACCTGCTCATTCACACTGTGGGGTCTATAGAACATGAAGTGAGATCCACACATTTGTACTTAGACTTGAGCTGTAATCCAGTGCAACAGAATTATAGAAGTGCACTTCTTTAAAGAAAAAAACACAACAAAGGTGTGATGTTGCGCTGCTTCTCATGTCTACTGAGTCATTCCCTTTAAAATTGTGGGCAACACTTATTCAGTTTTGCTTTGCTAGAAATATTCTTTTTGGTGCTTCATTTGTTTTGATGAGAAGAAAAGAAAATTTTATTACTACTAGTTTATTTTGGTATATTTGGCAAAATCAAACTCTATTACCAGATCCTCTTATTTAAAAAATTAAGCTTTTAAACTGTGGCTCTTGTTCTTCTGCATCTCTTTACTCATAACTCATACTTTCTAATTATTTCTTTGAAATCTTTGATATGTATTATCTAGAGTCCTTCTGAGGTAGTTACTCAGTAAAATCAGCATTAAAATGAGTTTAGATATCATTTCCTAGAGGAATCTAATTATAAAGAAAATTAATCATCTCAGAATTGCTCAAGGCATTTATAGGTAAGTATTGACCAGTGAAATGTTGTTTGCAGACAGGTGATGTAATGACGAGTCTCAGTGATGAGGTAGTCACAGTCTGTAAACAGACCAACACATATGGAGGGCTGCTGAAGCAGCTCCGTTGAAGAATGTGGCATTAAAACTCTGACAGCATTTTAGACTCAGCACTCATGCAACTTACTGTCTAATGAGAAGAGCTCTCACTGCTAATTAACCAATCCATAACTCCCAGAGCTCCATTCATCATTACACAAACAGTATTTCGAACAAGCTACCAGTATCATTTTATAAAGAAGAATCATTGCTTTTTTGCAAGTTAGCTGGTGCAAAAAAACTGCTAAAGATTTTGTGATCACAAGTAGAAAAGTTCTAAAATAAGTGTAACTGCATCGAGAACACATGTGAGGCACGTTAGATTTCTTTTTCTCAAACCTCATGAAAGTGGTCAGGCACTGGTGGAATGTAGCCAAGTACATTCACTGTACTTCATTTCAGTTTAAGATGTTTACACTTAACTTGAATTGAATTTTATTTTATTTTGTTCTTCTACTCCACATTATTTAATTGGAAAATCATCAAACCATCATTTATTTTGCAGTTTTATGTATAATTTATATTACTCTAATTGGACATTTGATTTTATTGATATTCTTTAGTACTTACGTTAAAAAAGAGTTTGAATTCAGGACTTGTAACAGATTATTTTACACAAGTATTGCTACTTTTGCTGATGTCAAAGATCTGGGTGCTTCTTTCACCACTGCGATCAGGAGTCAGAGATACATCAACACCAACAGTATCACCTACAAATAGTGTATATAATGCGATCCAGTACAGCAGCCCTGCATAAATACCTTGTTAGTTAAATTGTAACTCAAGACCTCTGATGTCAAGTGCTGGCTCTAGTCTGTGGAAAAGAAACTGTGTAACAGGTTATTTGCATGTGCAGCAGGAAGGTTGTTATTCAAGTGGTCATTTGAGACACATTCTTAATGCGTTGTAAACTGCAGTGAGATCTAGATACACTACATGGAAATACAAGACACTACTTCTACAGAGGGCCAAAGGTTTGATGCATTACCTTTTGAAAAAGTCTGTTTATTTTTATCGCCTCTTCTGGAAATCTGCATTTACATGGACAGCACTTTACTTTGCATGTGTCTTAGTGAGTGGTCAGACCTTGTGATGATGCAGTCTAATCTGTCTGATGGCTTTGACTTCGATTCATAATCCAGTTAGTAAAGCCAGCCACCTCTGTTAAAAGACTTTTGTATGTCCTCAGCTGTGACCTCTCTGTGTTTTGCCACTCTGGGAATTAAATTCAGTTTGCTAAGGCCAATTGCAGCCCTCCTTTAAAAGGTATAACAACAATGAGCAACTTATATTCTATTGTCTGCAGGTTAGCAACAGTGATTATTTGTATGACTGTTATTAACCCACGCTTTAGCATAGCCAGTGATCATGCAGGGAACACTCATGTTAATTATACATTTACATGGACACAAATTACTAATTTACTGTAAAGTAATAACATGATTGAGGCACTACATCACTAATAAAAACATAATTACCCAATGGTCTAAGTTCATAGCAATTGTTTAATAGCTAGGTCAACATAAGGAAGATGGTGTAATATAACATAACTTACAGTGTTGTAGCAAAATGGATGTATGATCAATGATCATTTTCATGACTAATAAAATATGGTAACAGTTTCCATCCATCCATCCACCCTAATATAAGTAAAACAACCTGGTTGAGGTGTTGAACCTTACTACCTTAACGATTGTGTCAAACTATTACAGTGCATGTTATCAAACTAAATGATGTTATGTTTAACTTGGGCCATAATCATCACAGTGGTTTGATACAGCATTGGACAGTGAAACTATTGGAGCCAGGGGAGTCTTAGGAAAATCCAAACTCGGGAAAAGTAAAACTGTTATGACCTACTGTTGTAGTATTTTTATGGTTTGTTTCTGTTGGATTCGTAGAGTTTTCACAGTAGTGAAAGATCTTGTTTTCGGATGTAGAGATCCTGGAATTCTTTTCTCTTCTTGTGTAACAGTACATTTCTTAGCAATGAGGGACACATGAATAGCATTAGTGCCCTTGTATAAGGATGAGAATGAGAATTACATCGTGCCCTTCTGCTTGTATTTGATTCTGGTTTATTGCATTGATGGCAGCTTTCAATTTCCCCCAGTTCCCTTTGGTTTCAGAACTAAGCTGCGTAAAAAAGGATTAAGATTATGCTTTGAATGAGTCATCACTTTAAACTACAGATGGAGTTTACAGTTCAAAAGGGATTATGAATATTAAAGGGGGCATTTTTTTTCTTCTCAAATGATTGGGTTTTGCTTCAGTGCATTGCTGAATCACACAGCATGCACAAATTCAAAGGATTAAGCAAACATAAATCTTCAAGGTCTCTCTTATGACTGGGTCTGCATTTGAATTACCTTTGAATAATATCCAATTAAATAATGCATTGTTTCTACGACAAACAGGCCTGGCACAAAGGTTGAGTAAAAGCACAGGAGGTGCAAGTCCATAGATAATCAGTTTGCTTTGATTTGCAGAGGGTTTTGTTTGGAGCCTTTTACTCTTTTTGAGTTTTGAAAGACAGTGTAGCTGTTGTACAAAATCCTTTTTCACTTAAGAATTGGTCTCTGCTTTTTTACTCACGCATAACTGTTAAGCAACTTGTCATAGATTTGCAGTTATGGATGTAAAGAAACAATTTAGAATATTATATTGTAGAGAATTGTGTTGATAGTAACATCTACAACTCAAAAAATGTTGGCAAACTGCATTTGCTGATGAAGATTGAATGATATTATTGAAAGCGCCAAGATGGCTTCAGCTATTATAATGAATTGTGCTGTGATAGTGAGTAATTACTGAGAATAAAGGCGTCCCTCCCATGCCCACATGATCAGATGCAACCTTGGACATGTTTAAATACCGTTGAAGCCTGAAACCATTTTCAGTGTGGAAACCTCAGCTTAGGTGAGTTTAGGCCATCATCGAGTGGAAACCTCATATCTCAAATTTGTTTGGGAGCAAATTACTGGCTAGGTCAATGACCAGTAAGCACATGAATGGATCAATATCTTCACTCTCAGGGAACAGTCTTCACTTATAATGACAATGTATTGACGTTTTAATAACCGCTCATGTTTCAGCAGTGCTAATCATTTTGCTTTCCCTGAAAATGGATCCTTAACTGTGTGAGTGTGTGTTTGTGTGTGCCGTTTAATGTGTGTGATTGAATGGGTGAATGGGTTTTTCTGTCTATGTGTGTACATTTGTCTATGTATGAAAGGTCATGCATGCATAACTGGCTCCATGTAGCATGTGTGGCATCTGCGTGAGCCTGAATAGATAAATACATGTGTGTGCATGCATGTCAACATGTGTCTGAGCCCTATTTACGGAATTAAGTCAAACGTGAGATGACTAACTGCTCTGGTCTTGCTGTCAATTATCTCCCCAGCTGCTGAGATTAAAACATTTTTTCATGGATTTGAAACAAGGAACCTCTAGTAATTGAAAGCCACTCAACAGGACATTCTAACTGTCCAGGTATTATGTCTGTGAAACCATTTGCTCAGCTATTTTTTGCAGGTCCTGAGCTGCAGATTTGGAGGTACAGTGGCCAACATGAGCCATCCGTTCCTGACAGACTGCCCCTTATGAATAAATGATGGAGTGTGTATCCAACGGTCGATGACTGAAATAGCAACACCACCACCACTGCTACTGCTTTCAACTCTCCCTTGTTTTAAATGCTGTGAGATACTCACACAATTTTTAATTAACAAGATCATTCGTATATAAAACAATCAATAAAGCAATGTGCACTTATTCAAGTCTGGGATGTGTGACTTATGCTATTCAAGTCTTTTCTCTTTTTTATAGCTTTGCTTTACTAAGAACCTGTTTTTATGTGTCAGAAAAACACTTGTATTTTTAAAGCATGGTATTTTTTTCTGTAGAAATTCAACTGCAAGTCATTTTACAGCACCTCTCAAGAGACTGTGATGTCCTGTCAGTCAGCAGTTATATCACTTTGGCTTATAGTGATATATCCCAACAATAAATATGGATTGCAGTAACAGTTAGTGAGGGTATCCATTGTGCCCAGAAAAACAATCTTAATGAGTCATCCTTAAACACCAGACTGACAATTGTAGTGCACACATTTATATGCCAACAAGGATGAACTGTAATATTTTGGTGATCCCTCCACTTTTCATTTAGTGCCAGCATTAGTTAAAATTTAAACTGGTCTTCCACTCACCAAACAAAACAATCTTTTTGTTTGGTACTAATAAGCAAGTTTTACCATGCTAACAAGCGAGACTAAAAGGGTGAACATGCTTAGTATCAGAATGTTAACATTGTCATCATGAGGTTGTCGAATAGCTATGACTTGGACCTTTATTAATTTCTGAAAATGCTTCCAATCTACAATTTAAATTAGACTTTGCTCACAAATTTCATTTAGTTAGAGAGGTCATACGTCTGTTTACAACTGTCGTAACATCAGTGACACAGAGATTTATTTGTAACAATTATGTAGCATTTGAGGATTTCTTATTCATCATTTTTGACCCATAACTCATGAACATAACATGATGAGACGGATCTCATACCTCATTTCCACATAGCTTTGTGTAAATCAACCTGAAGTCTAGCCATTCCTCCAGTAACCTCTGCAATGTCCAGTGTATTTGCGAAACTCTTAATCCGTTGTTGTTTGGTTCAGTTCAGAGCTTTTAGAGAGTTGTTGCTGTTATTCTGAATTTTGTCTCAACTGTGTCTAAAAATGTGACCTCTATGACAAATTTTGGACAGAAATTAAGCACTGTGAACCAAAGGAAGTTAGCTTAAAACTAATTAGCAAACAGAAACAACAGCATATTGAGCTAACACTGGGCGCATGCTAGCTGGGTAAAATATAGAGCGCAGGAACAGTTGTTCAAATGTTGTGAAACAAACTATTTTACAAAACTACACCACCTGACGTTTCCTTCTGTTGGTGCACTTCGTACATTACACAGAATTATGTACACAAACCAAAACCGTGTGGAAGAGGGGCGTAATCGCACATTTTTCTTTCATCTCTGTGAGAGGAGCACTTGTGTCCTGAGGCAGTAGTGGTGTATTTGCTTGAAAATTAAAACATTGTTTTTTTTAAATGACAGATTTGTGTAATGCTTCTCTGTTAGCTAACCATAAGGATGTTGTCTTAGCCTTGAAGATAGCCATTATGATAACAGAGAAGAATTTATGAGTCAGGGCAGAGATGAGTTTTCTGATTTTAATGTGACAGCAGAGTTCAGGAATGTGTCTGAGAGGCTCTGAAATTTCTGGAGATATAAACTGAATGTTGGCATAAATTCCTGCGTGGGATTGAAAATACACAGCCTAATCTCACTTGCAAATTTTCAGTGTTTTTTTACTGAACTCATTTCTTCTGAAAATAATGACAAAACCTAAAGTTGTTCACTCTGTATGCATAAAGATAGCACGCAACCTTTGTAATATACCGCTCTCCATGTTATCTACAAAATGTAACTGAGTGACAGATGGATTTGTACATGTAGGTGAAAAGCAAATATAACCCAGAGTGCAATTTCTTCCTACTTGTGTCTAGCTCATTGCAGTATTCAGTGAGAGGAGAGGAGCGAGAGGCCCTGTGTTAAGTGTCTTATTAGTGGGAAATGACTGCAGTGTCAGACGAGCCCAAGCTGTCACAGTGCAACCATCATTAGAATAAGCATGAGAAGCTCTTGTCGTGGATGGAATCACATTTTAATCCCCACCACATTATTACTGTGGTGAGGAAGGTCAGCACTCAGGCACATTTAAGCAGGAATAAACCCCCTTGAGAGCTTATGATAATGTCTTCCCTCAATGGGAAATATTGGTCATATTTTAGTTTCAAGCTTTTTGTAGAATACGGTACAGCTAATGAAGAGCCTAATGTAATGCAGCTGTGCGGGCCGCCATGGTAACCATGAATAATTCAGCCTACTTGTTCTTTGGTTTCCTGGTCTCAGGAGGGTTCTGCCTATATTGTCCATTATGACAGGCCATTATCCAGCCTTCAGCCTGCTAGCTCTCAGATGGTGCGCAGAGCCCATTTGTTACCCCTCTTGCCCCTGGTAACCTTCAACCAGCTGGAGAGAATGATTGAGACTATACTGTTATATAAACATGAGAGCAAGAGGTGCAAGAGGCAAGAAAATGAAGAGACCCCTCCACACCGGGGAATTCAAGGAGGCCTTTCCATTTCATTACAAGTGCATATTACATCTGCCTCTAAAGCCATCAGTTACTCTTTGAATACAAATTACACCAACAGACCACTATCATATATTAATGTGCATTGTGCATCGTAAATGCCCTGTTTTGAGCCATGGTGAAAGACGTATTTAAATGCTTTACATAAGTAAAAGTAGTAATACCAAAGTGTAAAATCACTCAACAACAGTCAGAGTCTCATATTCAAAAGAGAACTTAGATACAGTCTGTAAGAATTGGCAGGAAAATGTACTTGAAATGTTCTTTTCAATAAAATTGTTATCTATAACTGATTGTTAAAAATTGCTCCCTGATTTTATACATCAGTCTGTTTACAGGTCTTAGTACTGCTGCATATGTGAAAAATGTCTTTTTTGACTCCAGAGGGAGCTGCACAAAACCTGTGGCCTTATGTGATGTCACTTAGCCAGAAAACTGAAAATTTGAAAGTGAAATAATCTGAAGTAAGGAAGTTACAAAGAAGTGAGCTTACCAGATCTTCAAAGCCTACTCCTCATCTCTGCTTCAGGCTCATGGCTTAAAGTTACCTTAACCGCAACTAGCATAACACACCCATATCTTTACCTGAACTGTCAGCGGTTGCCCTGCATTGTCTGTTATGTAGGCAGCAGGCTTTGACAAGGAAGAAAAACAAAAAATGATTATGCCGCATCAATGCTGACAAATTTATACTAAGTAGAGTAGGCTTTTAATTTTGTAGGGTTGGTAGTGTAATCAATATTATATCACATTTTTTTAAAAGACTGATTTTTTTTATGTCCTAAAAGTTCTGGGACTATAAATTAAATGTTACAGTTCATTTTGAAAATACATTTATAATAAAACTAATCCCTAGTTGTAGCCCCTAAGTGCACAATATTCCTTTTTGTAGTGGTGCAAAAATAAAAGTTAAAATAGAATGGAAATATTCATGAATATAATTGAATATTCCAGTATTGCAAATATATGGAAATACTCAAGTACCTCAAAAACTTCAGTAAATGTACTTAATTGTATTTATCCTATGGTTTTGTGTTGTTTTCCTTTTAGCAGTACTGGAGCATTTCTTTGATTGTGAATATCAATGATCAGAACACTTCCAGTGGATTATAGTAATCACAGAGCACAGATAAGTTTAGAGTGTGCAAAAAGGAATTAGTTGGATGATTGTAGTTGGTCAGGAATGTAGTCAGTATTGGACCAGGCCAGTTGAGGAGGTGTGATGCATTTGATCTAGTCATTAAGACGGGCAGGGTGCTCTGCACCCTGGTACCTCAGCCATTTCAAATCAATGCCTGTGGCGGGTCTTTAATCAATGAGTGTGTTGCATCTCAGAGACTCATCAGTGGGCAGTCCCAAGAGAGCCTGGATAGCAAGGAAGAAGGAGAGAGAGATAGACTTTGGGAAAGAGGGGGAGGGAGGGAGTACACTCTTCGCTACTGACCTCCGTAATTACCCTGTGCCGCTGCCTGAATCCAAATGTGATCCGACTGAGATAATTGCCTTTTGGAAACACCATTGAACCTTACTCCAGTCAAAGCTCTCAGTGATCTCTGTCTCGACAATCCTGAACGTGTGTCATGCTGTGGCCAAGCCACTGCTTTGCGAAGGCCTGATATTTAGCAGAGGAGTGAATTGAGACTGATGTTTGTGTTCTTGTGATTCCTGCCCAGCCATTGTCCCAAGGGCATGACAGTGTAATCAGGGCTGTGATAGCATCTCTTGGGGGAGGAGGAGGAGGAAGCAGGGCCTGTGGGCTGATCCAGAGGGCAGATATATTTATCTAGGTAATGAGAGCCCAAACACTGTGGCTCTGTGGGGAGGGCTGCGGACATGGCCTAGTGCGCAGAGAGACCCGCCAATGCCATGACGGCGCGGTCCCCGTGCTGCTCATTAAACTTCCATCAGCGTGTGGTCACCATGTTCCTGCCAGGCCTCCAAAGTGCCCGTTATTAATTCATGAAAGCACACTGCACATGTGATTGAGTCTGGCGAGCAGTGAAGCATTGAGGCACGAGAGATGGGGGAAATATTGTCTGTGTCTGAACACCCAACCCTCCACCAAACTCCTCCCACGCTTTCCCTCTGGCAGTGTGCCCTTAAAAAATGGAGACCAAGACACAGATACACTCTGTTGTGAAACATTAATAGCCACTGCTGCAGTTTGCCTATAGCAGGAAAGAGAGCAATGCAGGTCATGTGAGTGGTGTGAGTGTGTGTGTGTTTGTGTGTGGACGGGGAGGGTACATTTATGAATGTATATGCTTCAGGATGTGCGTGCATGTTTTGAGCCCATTTGCTTTAGTGTTTTATAAATGTGGAGGAGGTGGTTATGTATTGTCAAGACATCCAGTGTAAATACATTACCAGTAAACGCAGTGTTGTTTTGGGATGGGATGCTTGTATATATGGTGAGCCAGCCGCTTTTATCTTCGCTCCACAGACATGCTCGCTAAAGCTTGTGTTGGGAGGGCTGCTTTTAAAAAGGAGACAGTAAATTGGCCTGGATATGGATTGTTGCAATTGAATTTAAAACATTAGCTCCAGGATAATAAGGGTTGCTATAGAGAAAATCTAGGAAATGCATTTGGTCGTTAGAGCATGGAGGGATGGGACTAATGGTGTATGGGGGTGTGCTGGGGGTGGAGGCAAAAAACGATGAAAACCATTTTTAGGATGAATGGGTTATTTCAGGGAGAGAGCTAGAAAGAGAAGGAGAGAGAGAGGAAGTGAAATAGAAAAGGGGAGACGAGGGAGACGGCAAGAGAGAGGGGTGCTACATGATTTCAAATTAACCATTATTGTAGGCTGTGACATGTATTATGTCTCCTGAGGCTTCGAATCTTGAGCTCATTTTCACGGAGAAGAGGGGAATAAGAGTCCAATGTCACAGTTTGAACGTGTACAGCTGGCTTGAGCTCCTCATCTTACGGCCAATTATAACCCCTCTTCTTCCAAATCCTTTCCCCACCTCTCCAAGGCAAATCTCACCATGCATAGCTTATTGTTAGCCTCACTCGATGTCCAATTAACAGAATGTTTCTCTCACTTCCTCCCCTCCCCCAGCAGTGGAAAATGAGACATTGGCCAGTAAAACTCTGTAAAGCTGCAGCACTCTTTATCATTGTAATGATAACATAATAGCAGTGGGAGTATTTAGTTTATTTATTATCCATGCAAGAAAAAGTATAACTTTATTATATGTAATAATTTCCTTATATAGACATTTTGTTTCTGTCATGAGTGGGGTGTTATTTGCACTGTTTTTGTTCGGTTTGTATCATAATTAAAATTACAGATCAGGGACTTTACCTTGCGTCAACATGATGTGAATGAAAATAGCATCTTAATTACTTTTTGTATGACTTCTCATAAATCAACAGTTCCTGTCGGCTTTTCTGACAGTAATTGAGCTGTTCTCTGTGGTATGAGCCTCAAGTTATGTGTCTACTCAAGCTGGTCCCATAATTGGCATTGGGAGGGACCAAGGATTAGACAGAAAATGAAGTTGACCTTGTCCTAGCCTGTGAAGAGGACAAAAAAAAAAAACCTGTCTGTGTTAGCCTCCTTTACATGGCTAGTCATGCCTAAAAGACAAAATGACAACTGTTGACAGAGAGTGAGGAAGGCATGTTTTACTACATTACTTGTGTTTACCATCTTGAAATGTGACAGACAGTGGTGTTAATGTGCTGTTCTCCAGCCTAGGAGCATCTCTGTCAGATTTCATTAGTGTGAAATTAATAAGGCAGCCTCTCCTCGTATTAATAGTCACATTAAACTGCACTGTTTATGATATCATTAGTCCAGTATGCAGTGCTGTTATAAGAAGGGTGGGAAATACAGCACTGCAATAATACAGAAATGTATAAGGAAAGCGTGAAACAAGCCATAATCACTGCATAAATTTCACTGTAGACATAAGTGGCTATTCTTAGTTGTTTTGTCTGTAATATTAAACAAAGTGTGATGTTGTTACTTGGCTTTTGCAAGTGCATCAGAATTATAGGCCATGTCTCCTTGCTGTTCACTTTGGCTGGCCAGTTTTAGATACAAGATATGCATCCATATCTCCTGTTTTATGGCTCATATGACGTGCAGATGTCAAGGCAGACACAAGACACAGACAGAAACAAGGGTCATGAGTCCATAAATTGATAACTGGGATTTCCAGTAGGGATCTTAAGTTTTACAACAACAATCACCTAAATCAAAAGGCCCTGTGTCCAAACATGATACAGGCATACTCCATTCACCTACAAATATGTACGAATGTTTTGTTTTTAACTTGTAATGTAAATGATGTTTTTATAGCACACAGAGAGATCATTTGCCTTGGGAGATCTCATGATCTGCAATTTTGCACTCCGCTTAGTATTTGACCCGGTGGCTAATATTTCTCTTTTTTGAGCTCAATGAAACAACTTCTTCAAGAGACAAGGTTTATGTGATGAGTGGTCTCAAAAGTAACACAGACAAAAAAATGGGAAGGAATCACTGCTTTAAAATAAGTGAGACAGTTTCTTTCATTATCAGTATCTTACTCTGATTTGCAGGGTTAAATTTCAGTGTTACTCAGTTTTTGATGAGCTTTCAACGCCTATTGAGGACACTTTGGTAATTAGAGGTTTATACATTAATGCTCTTTTCGTAATTATTGACTATATACAGAACTGTTTGGGAACTTGGCCAAATGTGACAGAATGCCAGATGGATGATGTTTGCTAGATTTTGCTCACATTAGATCCCTGTAGTGTACAGAAAGAGCAGAGTTTTGGAACTCCTTAGGTTCACCAATTCACTGTGAAAAATAAAGCAGTCTTCAACTTGCTTCAGGAACAATTAAACAGAAAACACTATAAGCAAATCGAGCATCAGACTCAAGTATACCAGTCACCAAAAAATACGCAAAAGGAGCATGAAATCTGCAGCTGTGTGACAATCTGTGGGTTGCAACCTGCACAAAGGTTTGTGATATTAAAGAAGATGTCAAATATTAGATATTAGATCTCAGATGTTTGGAAAGTAATATAATAAATAATAAAAATAATAAAATAGAAATTTTGTTTAAAATTTTGACTATTCTTGAATGTATTTTTTCTTGTTGAATACTGAAGCCTGTTAGAAAATTCAAATCAAACAATATGAGATGGGACGACAGTTCTTTGATCAAACTGTTACAACTGTTACAACTTAGGCATTCAACTGATGCCAGGAGCTTAAGAGCAGATATTACTTTGTATTTCATCACTGGCAAAAAAAAAGGTTGGGAACCACTGATCTGAAACATTTATCTATTTACAAAAACACTGATAAATACAAAACAGCTAGCATTAAGTTGAAGTATGTAAGTCAACTTAAGACCCAGAGCCATGACTGCTGAGCAAAACAATTGGGGCTGGCAACTTAAATCAGCAAAGTAAGGCGTAACAGACCCAGCATTCACACTTATCATCAAGAGACTGTAAACATCTCTGACAGGACAAGCTTGGGTCTGCCTCTATCATTGCTGAAGTGACTGGGATTAGCATAGTCCTTGAAAAGTGCAAATTCATGTGCACAAATAAACATCAATACACACACATAGACTGAGACTGACACACACCACCAACGTGACCCCTCACTGCTCCTCCAGGGAGAGATTTCTCATCTCACCTTCAGAGTGAAAGGTGTTCGTATTAGCTCACATTTACTGCAGCTTGGAGGGAAGCGTGCTCTCTGACAGCAGAGCAGAGATTTACCACATCCAAATGTGTGCCACCTGTCTGCCCTGTCTGTCTGACACCAGGGCTGCTACCCAAGAGGAGCCATTAGACATCTCTGCCACTGTCTCAGCTCTCACTGTGCTGGACAGATGACATGTGCTAGCTCAGGTAATGTTACATATCATGTACTTTTCCTTTTAGTCCTATAATAAAATAAGAAATAAAATTATATATCGCAACGCTTCACAAACATTTTGATGATCTAAGGAAATGAACTGCCACAGAAGCAGAATGTCCTAGCAAAAGGACACCGGTGTTAAATGTGTCAGAAACTTGTTAGTAATGTAGTTGCACGGTCGCATGAGGCGCTGTGGAGGGACAAGTCCCACTGGGAGACAGATGGCAGTGGCCACAGAAGTATGAGCCGTGTGCTGGCTTTGCACATTCACTGTAGGGCCTGATCTCAACACCTCACCCCTTTCGATTAATCAACCTGCCTTGGTTATTTAAGGCCCCTGATTAATCATGCAGGATAACTGAGGTGATAGATTAGGGTTAAAGAAAAGTTTGGGCATCTGTAGCTAAAAGGGTTTATTCAGGGTTAGTCTGGCACTACAGCCAACAATCATCTGACCAGGAGGCTGCAATTATGGCTTCATAACCTTTTCATGTAATTAATTTATGTATTGAAAGCCAAGACAAGTTGTCTTTGGTCATCAATAGGAATGTTTTTTTTTGTTTTGTTTTGTTTTGTTTTTTTGGCCTGTGTGTTAGTTTTACTTGTCCAAGAGCTCTTCAATGTTTGCAGCTGAGCCTCTGTCTGT
>JAQNCA010000028.1:15879807-15897382 GCA_029783725.1 Acanthurus tractus
ACACCAGCAGACACCTCTTGCCAGCTTCCTCGCTGCTTAAGCCTGCTGCACCCCTGCTTCCCTTTACGCTTAAGGCGAAACGGTGTGGTGTGGCACCGCCCAGAAAGACACAAAGAATTTTACCACCTCTCTATGTGGTTGCATTGACTCACATGGTTTCCTTCTTATCTTTCATCTGCCAGATTACTTATCCACCCTTTTAGGTTGATGAGTTACACCACAAAGAAGATTGATGCTCTTGGCTATTATGGCCTTGTAAAAAAGAGAAGATTCCTGTCCTGTGACAGGTAGCAATTAAGTCTTAAAGAGGTGTAACAAGGTCGTGGATTATCCTTGAGGTCATATCAAAGAACAGCCTGTCTGCTATTTGTGAGTTGCTTTGGAAGGATAAAGTAGATGGAGTAGAGATTGTTGGGAAATTTTTTTTTTTCTGACCTTTGCTTCACAGGTAATGCTTATCTCAGGAATCTTTAGCCTCAAAGGTGTGGCTGTTTCCTACCCTCATTCACAGGGCAATCTCTCCATGCCTCTCCAGTCCACAAAAGAATGCTCACACCTGTAGCACTTCACCCGAATGCGAAGCCCGTGGTGAGAATTCAGCAGGGCAAACCTTCTGCTAGCACATGCTGATCACTCCTCAGATAACAAGCCGTTGTTTTGGCAACAGCCAGACTATCTGAGAAATGATAGAGCAAAGGAAGGAATGATGATGATAATAATAATAATAGTCACAGTCAGTTATATGAGGTGCTGGCGCCCCAGAGCCCTGCGGCTGTTTGTGGTTCATTAAGACCTGTTCTACTCTTGCTTTAGTGTTGAGCCACATTCCACACCGTGTTAAGTTGTTTGTTAGTGGCTGTGTCGATGCAACGGAGGGTGGAGAAAGGGATATGTGTGTGAGTCAACAGCTCCACTGATCTGGGATAGAGGAAAGAGCTGTTTTACACCCAGCTAACCGCTCAACCACCTGTCAGTTCACACACTGTTACCGCCCCGCCCTGTAGGCACATCACTGAGGAAACCACTGACAATTATAGGATGCTGTAGATACTATTTCTCTGGGAGGAGGAGCAAACAGTTCTGCAGGTTTTTTGCGGTATTTGACCTGACGTTTCGGGTTTATGATTTAAGTGCTGTTGCGTCAGGCAGCTGCTTCTCTGTGCAGTCATGTCCCTTGGCTGGAGGGTTGCAAAAAGTGGCTCCGGATTTGATAGATTTTTCTCAAGAAAATATTGCAACATCTCCGGGTTATAAACACCCTTCACGTTTGCTCAAGACAACACATACAGACAGTCTTACAAAGGAGTAAACGAGCCTGTCGGCACTCTCATCTCCATGTTAGAGGAAAGCATGTAGTCTCAAATATCAGCTCAGCCGGCGCATAGTTGACAGTCAGTTTGACTAATTGGTAATATGTAACAAATATAAGAGTGTAAAGTTTCTGATTGCTTCTTGCTCCTTGTTTGTGGTGTAATTACCATTAGACCTGTAATATGATCACATGTCTGAGGAGATGAAAGGAGAGAGTGATGTGACTGTAGGTCACAGAGCCTGAGGCCGCACTGGGGGGGTTAAAAGTGATGCTTCACACTTAAACGCAGCAACACCACTTTTAAGGAATATGATAAACTGTTTGTTCTTTATTTATCTGTTCTTCCCCACACACACATTACTGTGTTGTCTCTGTATCCAGATGGTAAAATCACTTCCCTCTTCTTTGCAGCACAAATATCAGATTATTGCCCACTGATAGTTGAATGAATGTTAGATGCTTTGATGATTTAAAGATTAAAAGATCAAGTTTACAGCCGCACACCTACTTCTGTGAGGCTGTAAAAGAACACAGCAGTGCTTAAAGCCAAAAGCTAATTTCGACTTGCTAACAGCTTCACAATGACAATGCTAGTGGTGCTAGGAGGAATGCCAGGGGATCACAAAATTAATTATGATTCATTCTCTGGGGGCCAAGAATATCTGTATCAAATAGCCATATATCCAATAGTTGTTGACCACAGACAATAGAAACAATGACCTGTGTTTCACAGTAATGCCTTAAATCTGTACTCTTTCTAATTACCAGCCACGGGGCAACTCCAGTGATTGAAAAAAGAAGTCAAATTA
This sequence comes from Acanthurus tractus, assembly GCA_029783725.1. NCBI lineage: Eukaryota > Metazoa > Chordata > Actinopteri > Acanthuriformes > Acanthuridae > Acanthurus > Acanthurus tractus. The sequence goes on from JAQNCA010000028.1 coordinate 15,881,929, forward strand.
TTTGTAAGCTTATTAGAAAAAAACATTTTATGGTCTCAATCTCAATAGTTGCAAGTCCTCTACAAAACAGCATTATGTTCATTTTCTAGATTATGGTCTCATTTAGAATTAAAAAGCCAACAAAGCAGGCTATGCTTTAGGGCATAGCCACCTTGAGACTGACATGTTGCTATCATAGCATGTTCTCAATTTTGAATAGAGACGTAGTAGTAATGCGTATTCACCCAAGCTTCACCATCATCCAGATATGGTTCCTTGTGACTCAATTTTTACTACATGGGGTGCATGCTTCCTCTATTAAGTTTAATAATCCATAAATCCTTTTAGTCATTTTTCAGTCCAAAAAATATTCCCAGGGTCCAGCTTCTATATTATAAGGATTTGTCACAGTAAAGTGAATTTCTTTAGGTTTTAAAGTCTTGATCTGAAGACATTATTCAATTTTAGCTGATATTAGCTTGTGTATTGTTCCATTAATATTAATTAAAAATTATACCTTATTTAAAAAGGAAGTGCAGTTCTTTAATAATTGACTCACAAACTCCCCTCCAGTGCAAAATAAGTGACACTGGGATCTGTTAAATCCATCAGCCTTTGTGATTGTAATACCACACTGCAAGGGGAAATGGTAAACCTCACTTTTGTACGTGTCAAACAAAACATGATGAACAGCCATAAAGTCGCACAGCATTAAAAGTTCACTTTTCCCACGTCGTGCCGCCACAGAGTAGGACACGTTTGCAGAACCGCAAGACCGTAACTCATGCACGCTCTATAAACTAATCACTTCCTGGGTTTCCTCACTCTGAGGCGAGACTGTTTCATCTCTGTGCAGATGAAAAATCTGGGCTTGTGAAATTTACACTCACTCATGTATCGGCTTATTCTTGAATACTCAGTGGACAATAAAGCGCAAAAAGTATTTCACGAGGGAGCTGTTACATTCACAGAGTCACCGTTCTTTTGTGCACATTTTCATGAATCTAGTTTCACATCCATGAAACAAGATGCCTCTGTCTGGGTGAGATCAAGATCAAGACAGGGATGTCTATAAGAGTCTGAATTGAACATCTGTGTGGCTGGAAAGTTGTTTTAGCTTGTGCGTCTGGAGGAAAAGAAGCAGTTAGAGGGCACTTAAAAAAAAACACTGGATTGAGTGACTACTTCAATCCTTAGTGGATTTAACACTTCAATGCACTAATTTTTTTTGGGTCACTTTGGATAAGTGCCTCACAAATATCACACGGGCCTTAAGACCATGTTTTACAGTAACACTGACAACTGTGGATGTGTCCAACCTCACAAACCCATCACTAAAATACTACAATGTGTAACTGAGTGTCAATTGAAAATGTATCTTACACACTCTGCCGTCATTCATTCACCAAAGCAAGATGTTTTGATTTAATTAATGACACGATGGATTGTTTTACACATTCCATATGTGGATCCTAACAGATTTATCAGAAAACCTAACAGAGGGAACAAAATTGTAACTATATTTATGTTTTATGTAAATAGTTTAATGACTTTTAAATAAACAGCAACTTACAAAATCTCACCTTAAGGACAATGTGGCAGATCTTAAAAAAAAACCCACAACAAAAGTCACAAAAACATAAAAGTCACAAACAAAATGGTGTTTAAGGTGTTTAATTTTATTCACAGATGATAAAGATTAGAAAAGGTTAATAAAAGTAGAGCCAAAAGTGAGCACAGTACTGACTTTTTAATAGATTTAGTTCCCAAAAATATTAAAAATGTGCACCACAAAAGCCTATATCCTGAGAGAGATGAATATTTTTGTCATTCCCCCATGTCAATAAACTCAACTTTCACTTCAAATCCTCTGTGGCCTATGTAGTCTAAATTGGCTAATGGATATCTGCCAGATCTTAAAATCAGTTGTAAAATTAACAAGAATCTTGGATGAGGATAATATAACACCTAATATGTCCCCTAATCCTTGTTAAAAGTGTGGTTGTGATTCACCTTATTATAGCCAAGTCGTTTCATGGGTTAGATCACATTATTACAGCCCACATTCAAGGATGGGTTCCTAAAATACGCTTCTGTACTGATTATAAGAGTCACAGACACATTTATGTTGGAGGGAGCACTGCGTACTGCCTGTAGGCTATCATGACAGTGTCCATGATAGAGTGTCATGCTGGCTTTGTGAAGAGGCTACCACAAATACAGCAGCCTGTTTTCCTGACAAAGTGTTTTAGTGTGACAAGACTGTAAAAATGTTGGTTAGGAAATGGATCATGTGGATACACGTGACTGATACTGTAGAGCCTAGGAGGAATATTTGCCCCTTTTATACACTGTGAGGGAACAGTCAAACAAGGAAAGGAAACCATGGAAATTAACAATTTTGTGGCTAAGCTATTAGTGGCTTTTTGGCTTGCAATGCTAAAGATGGATAGCTTATCTGACTTTAATAGCTGGCACAGCAGCATTAGTGCTGAGCTGGAGCGAGGAGAGGAACAATACGGCACATTAGAGGAGCAGCCAGCACACACAAGAAACTGCTCCAGACTTCTAATTAGCATTCATTAACAGTAGGGGAAAGAGCGATTATGGTCTTTAAGTAGTGCATTAGCTAATGTTGCTTTTTCTCTTGTCAGCAGATTTAAATAGGAGTTTGCTGCCACATCACAGCCACTGCTTTGTGCTGACAAGAATGTTTTTGGTGATGATTGTGATGACCTTAAAATACACTGCTGCTGTTTGTTTACACTAGTTATTACTGCTAACAAGGCCACAAGCTCAGTCATACATGTCTGACTGACTGTATGCTCCCATCACAGCTGCTGCAGAAGCTGAGCTGAATGTGTGACAGCCATCACACTGTTTTCATGTTTTTATTTTGCTGCTTTTCAGGTTTGCTCGACAGAAATATGAGCCTGATTGTAGCCCTCTGAATCACTGCTCCCATCTTATTTTTAAACTGTCAATAATGAAAATAATTAATTGGTAATTCAGACTGGTTATCAGGCGGGGGATCTACAGTGTACAGTAGGTTTCAGAAAAATTTCTGATTAAAAAAAGAGATTTTTAGAGCTTTTTTTTGCCAAAATTAGGTGATTACTATGGCTGAACCAGTCATGATAAGAGTTATGTTAACATTACAGTTGCAGGCTTTATGACCAAAACAATCTATGAAAAACAAAGTTAAACTTCTGTAGAGCTGAGGGAAATTAAAAAGTGTGGTGAAGATTCATTAATAACCAACACAATAGCATGCTGATTAATATTAAAGTATTGTTTATGCAGTTCTTTACTGTCATCATTATACTAAGATAAGCAGATGCAGAAGCTCAATATTTTGATGTTTGTTTGCTAGAATCTCCTGTAGATTAAACTCGGCCGGTGGATGAACCCTGAACAAACAGAGGATGCTGTTTACTGATGAGTTTATAATTTCCTCTTTCTTTATAATTGGAAATGAGTCAAAACTCAAACATCATTCAGCTGCTTGCTGTAATTAAATCTTTATTCAGACAAAAAAATATGTTTTTTTAGTTTTGTCACATTATGCTACTGCATGCTTTATGTGTAAAAATCAAAGTTAATGACCTCAGGAACTGACCTTGCTGGAGTTTATTCATCCACATCACATGAATTGAATGGGTGATTTAATGTAGCAGTGCAATCTGAGAGGAACTCTATCATAGTCAGGCTGTTGATATTGGCAGCTGTTTGACCTTGGATAAACTGAAAAAACTTTCGTACAGGAGCGAAACCATCTGAAGTGTTGAGATGTTCATGTAGGACTGTCAGCAAGTCCAGGCTCGACTGCACAGAGCACCCTCGCCCAGGAGAGTGAGAAATGAGAGAGACCGAACGCCTTGATGTCTAACAATAACATCCACATAAAAGACAGGTGATAAAAGAAATGTCAGTCTTGCCAAACACGGAAGCCACTGAGGCAAAAGTAAGCAGGAGTTTTCTTTCTTCCTTTCTCTTATTATCTTTATTGTTATTACTGCACTGGGCGGTCAAGGTTCACTAACAGAGCACACTTAACCATGTATCCTGTCTCTCTCTCACACACACACACACCCTCTCATCACCACACACACATAACTCTCTGTCTTCCTCCTAACAGCAGTCCTGCTCTGTGTGCTCTGCTAATATTGACTCTCCTGACTAACACTGCCTCTATTGAGTCAAACACAGAACTGTTTGACTAGAATTAGAACATCATTGAGATAACAGCCGCGGACCTGTCCAGGCTGGAGCTGTGGCGCTAATGTAAAGCAGAGCAGGAGACCTGCAGCTGATGATTGTCATTGAGTGAGCTGAAGGTGCAGAGGTGGAGCCCACAAACTGGTCCCTTCTCTACTGTTTTCTCACTGGGCGGCTTTTATCGCCGATGCACAATGACAGCCAATTGTAAAATCACACAGCATTCTTGTTCCATATGAGCAAAGCCGTGTTCATGTGCCTGTGGTTTTTCATGTCATTAAGCTCACTGAGTCCTTGAGGTTGTAAAACTGGCTTGTCACTGGGGCTGTTGTGTCATTTGTGCCTCAGTGACGGAAACAGAGAGCCGTCAGACTTGTTGGCAGCGGTTAAAAAACACTTGCGTTATGTTGCCAAAGCACATTTTAATCTTAGACATGCCATCTGATGACAGTCCCACAATGCAATGATTTGCATTTTATAGATGTGCAGACATGACAGTTTTCGGATTCAAAGGTTGTAAGTGATGACGCAAGGTGACAAGTATTTTAAGTATGATGAGTGAATTTTTTTTTAACTAAATCCTGCTTCTTAGCTCACATGCTTGCTTGATGTTTTAGACAGTATATTAACACTTTTAGTGTTACAAGAGAAAAGGCTTACTGATGTGTTTAGCAAACCTAATGTCATCTCTAACAATTACTGGAGGTAATTTTGAGACAGAGATACTGACTTTAGGGTAAACTCAGATAAAATTTAAATAATAAACCTTCATATAGTGGGGAAATACCACACAGTGGATGTACTATTAACCAGATGTGTTTTTGTTATTTTTATTTAACCCATAAATTCAAAAACTAATGCAGTAAGTTAATGTGCTTCTAGGAAATAATTCCCCTTCAGGGATAAAAGAAAATATGGATATACAAGAGAATTGGGATTGCAAAGATTTGTTGCAGTGGTTTAGTTTGCATTGCATTTTGATGGCTGCGGCTTATAGAAAGTGAAAGGTTCAGTTGGGCTGTAGTGTAGTGCAGGTTGAAAGGCCATTTGATGTTGTTTGGCTCTTTTCAGTTGTCAATAGACTTTTACACACAGTATGTAGGACCTGCAATTGAGAAACAGGTAAATTACGAACTAAAAGTTATTTGTTGGAAAGGGGGATTTGAACTGACGGTCTTGCTTTGTAGTCAGACGTGTCATCCATTATACCACTAGCCTAAATTAATTATGATACCATACTTTCTGTGCTTGTAAAGAGACGGCACATAAAATGACTGATGGAATCGGAAAACATGGGTCTTAAACAGGAAGATTAGATTGAGACAACTAGATTCAAACAAAGCAAACTAAAGGGGAGGATGGAGGATATTAAGCAAAAAACTTAAAAGAACACAGCTTTCTAATGCTGCCGTGACCCGGATTCAAACATGGATTGCTGCGGCCACAACACAGAGTACTAACCACTATACGATCACGGCTATGTGATTTCTCAGGTTCCTGTATGTTCCAGTAAATGTGTCCTTGTTGTGGTAGTCATAGTTTGAGCTTTGGATATCAAACATACTACGGTTTAATCTGTATGGATTTTTAAATTCAAGTTCATCAGAAAGTAAATCAAGCATTGTATTCTATATTCTACAGGGACATTTGTTTTCCCAAAGAAAAAAAGAAAAAAGCAAGTAATGAGTAAGTGACACCAGAAACAACAGAAGCTTCTCGCAGCTGTGGCTGAAGGGTTCAGTTGGTCTGTCATACTTATTAAATGGCCATTTAATGTTGTTTTGCTCTTCTTGATCATTAATACACTTTGGTACACAGTATGTGGAGAAGGAGCATTGGAATTGAGAAACTATTAATTTAAAAGCTGAACTTAAATTTTTTTTCCCCCACTGTGATGATGATCCAATTCTCATTATGCATCCATGGCATAAACACAAAAAGCACAGGCCTATAAAATATATATCACTGGCTTATATAGTATTGCTATATACAGACTTTATTGAATTGTACTTTCTGTATTATAAGAGATTCATATGTCTTATATTACAGGTAAGCTAGTTATAGACATGCTAACATTTGCAGTTTGCGTATTAGCAGATTAACAGTGTGATTTAATCCTTTTATTATATCTTCGCTGTCAACTGTCAGTTTAGTGAATGGTCAAGCGAAAGATCTTGATGTTTCTGTAAATCATTACTCACCGTTTTTACTGTAATTGACACACCTTGTTGAGTGCAGCCATCTGGGTCAGGGGTAGGCCATGTTTGTCAACCACATAAAAGAGGAAGAGCTGAATAAAAAGCTGTTGCAGATGGCAGTGCAGCAATCTTTTCTGCTTATGTGGTTTCATTTTATCCCTACAGGCCCTCATGGTATTTTGAATTGCCCTGGGTTATGTATTCACTCGGTCATGTAAGCTAAATGAACCATCCATAATGTAAATGAGAATGAAAGAGAGATTGAGAGAGAGGCAGGGATGCAAATGCAGTGGTGCCCCTGGTGTTGGGAGGGAAGAGAAAGAGATGTCAGCATTTTCCCACATTTCACTTTCAAATGAGCCACAGCTGACTGGAGAGTCAAACTCTCACACTGCACGCACCAAATGTAGTCAATAGTCAAATAGTCAAAAAAATTCAACAGTATGTGAATTTAAAAAGTCAAAAGTGTCACAAATGTGGTTTATTGTGTAATTTAAAACCCTTATTTGCATGGATTTGCGTGAATGACTGAAAAGTCCCTGCTTCATCACTCTGGTAGTTGCTGACTCCGACAGACTGACAGAATTATTGGCTTTTATGTTTACTGTGGTTAAACCTCCACCCTAACTTCTTCTATACCCACTTAGCAGACAAGGTCCCAAATGCACTGTTTTCCCATTTAGAAGACAGAAAGCATTTGTGTAAATAGTTAATAGCCTTCCAGAGACACAGGTCATGTTTTGAGTTCAGAATAATCACTGTTGGAAATTCTTGTCTGCCCATTCAAGTCTCAACACAAGGTAATCACATAACAGCTCTGCTGCTGTCTGCACTCCATCTCATTTCAATCAGTAATTACCCAGCATATTTGCACTTGGCACTGTGAAACATGATGCAAGTTATTTTGTGTCCTCGATGAGAAATATTTCCTGGCATTTCACTGCTTCCAAAGTGTTACAGCCAATTTGATATTAGATAAATATTTGAGCTGGCATGCAATGAAGCGTATGTCAGATGAGCAAAAAGCACTGGCACTATGGATGCATTTAGTAGCTCAAAGGGTGGAAAAAGACAAGGGATAGGCCTTGTCTGTTCTCCATTAGAGTCCACTCAGTTCTTCTACAAACAGAGAGGATGCTAGCCAAACAAGCTTATTCAAGGGGGTTCTGTGTGGACTGTGTTAGCTCAGCAAATCCAGCTCCACAAACATGCTTCAAAGAATCCTGCTATCTCCGCAGAGCCTTTGATGTGTGTATTGATCATGCAGCAGACTGTGAGAAAGAGGGATGCAGTGGAGGTTTAGTATTGTGCTCTGGCTCAGATAGAATAGATAATAGCAAAAACATGCACTCCCATCATGTCGTGCTGTGCTTCAGTTATGACAGCTGCACAGCCATTTTCTGGCTCTGAGGTAGATGCGATTAGGAGTAAAAGACAAGGGAAGAGCAAATCAGATCATTTGCCCTAAGGACAGGTCTCAGCACATTATGTTTACCACAGAGACCGAGCAGAATCTAAATAAAGTCAAAACCTGTGTTGACAGGCAAGGGCGCAACACCTCCAGGTGACGTTAGAAACAGACTGAGATTTATCCACCTGATTCTGAAAGCATAATGCAATATAATTTTTATTAGGTCACCTCTTTCTCAGGAGGAAAACATGAACAACAAAAACACATTCTTCGTTAGTTCCTGGTGTCACACTACAGTGGCAAGAAAAAGCAATGCAAACAAAAACCAAAGCCAACACGTCCAGAATCACACAGTCACACTGTATGCTATAGAAAAACAAACAAAGTCTGTTCTTCTTAGCATGGTAAAACAACCACCCACAGCCCTGCTCCTGTCTCACACTGAGACCATTAGTCACAATGATTTCTCTGCCAGCTGTCCTGGTGTTTGCCTAAGCTAGCCTCGCAGGCAGTTTGAGCCTCATTTGAATTCTCACTTCAGTTTATTAGGCAAGCGCTGGATCATTAGTATCCAGAAAGGCAAATGCAGATGTGTTCCTCAGGAAATTTTCAAACGCAAACCTGAACGTCCATTAATCTCGCAAATAAACACACCATGAAAATAACACACTCTGTGAATTATATGTAACCACAGTCATCCAGGGTTTTTTGCTTTCTGGAACAACTGTCCCATTCACCTTGTCAACAGCAGTCGCAGCCAGCACTCTAATCTTATTTGTGCACATGGATGCTGTAATCTCAGCCTTTATACTCATACCTGGCCCTGTGTGATAAAGTTGCTGTTTTATTAGAATGAATGAACTTAGCAACTTAGCCATATCTAATGAATTAAATAATAACTCCTTAACGCGGCATTGTGTAATTGCCTACCGTTTACCAAGTGCAACGTGCCAGGTACTGGATAAGAGCAGCAGTGTGGCAGACTATTTTAAGATAAACAGCTGATGAGTGTGTTCAAAGAGGCTTTTGTGTTTGCTTTTGCGTGGGACTTTGTGTGTAGGGACCTGACTGAGCTTTATGCAGATATGAAAATCATGTGGTGCTATTTCACCCTCTTCCAAATGCCACCTATGATTGTTCGCAGATAAGCTCCAGTGTGAGTAATTTGCATGAAAGCATTGGCAGGACAAATGTTTGAAATACCACTCTCTCTTTATTCCACTCTTCTTTCTGTAGCAACACGAAATCACAGATATCAGTTTAGCGGGTTAATAAGAGGTGTTTTTAACACTCATTTATGCTTTGTACTTGCAGAACTGAAGCTAGAATATTCATGTGATGTGGGAAAGTTGAGTCAGTCTCTACCACATCCAAATACCATTTAGTCATCATACATCATCCTGCATTGTGCCATTGTCAGTAAAATCATTTCTGGCATCTCCTCTCCTTTCATTTCATCAGCAAACTGCTTGGAGGGCTGCTTAAATAATCAGCCAACTGCACGCAAAGCCCGGTTTCTCTGCCGTGTTAACTAGATGAGATCAACCACTTGTAAAAAAGCAGTCAGATTTTTCTGTGAGGGACACATTGTGGTTACAATGAAAGTGAGTCAACGGAAATCAGTCATGGCATACTGTCACCACAGTAAGGACACAGCCAGCAAAAAGTGCAGCCAAGCCACATATACTGGGCAAGGAGAATACTCAACTGACAGCTGCAAGCACTTAGTCGGCTGCCAAGAACAAAGACAGGGAGGAAAAAACACTATTCAGCCCAATTTGGCTATAATGAGCCTACACAACAATGGGTTCCAATATTTGCACTAAGAAATCAGTCATGTCTAGAATTGCATTTGTCAGAGGTCAGCCATCTCAGTTTTGAGTGTAACCACTACAACAATCACAAGGACAAATGGGTTTCTTATTACAACTTGAGCTCGAAATAATATCGTGAACGTCAGGAAATAAAATAGACAGTGACAGACCTAACATCTGTTCGAGTCATCTTAGGAAAAGGTCCTTAACTGCATACAGTAAGAGCAGCTAAGTGACACATCTGACTAAATAGCAGAGTAGGAGGAGGAGGAGGAGGAGGAGGAGGAGGAGGAGGAGGAGGAGGAGTAGGCAGCAGATGGGATGAGGTGTTCTGAACGACTAACCACATGCACTTAAGGGTCAGAGCAATTCTCATCCAGTGTGCTTCTAACCAGCTAAAAAACCAAACTTTACCTCCGGGAGTCTCTGCAAGTTTGTGACTCTTTGACCCATCTGTTCGTCACAGCCACAGCAACAGAAAAGAGAGCGTGGGAGCTTTTACCTTTTATTAACACTAAACACGGTGCCTCATGCCTCCACTGTGCATTTTAGTATGCATTAAGGCAGAGGAGCATGAGGTGAGTAAGCAGCGAAGAGGAGCCTCGCATAAAAAAAAAAGAAAAGAAAAGAAAAGAAAAAGCAGCCAGATGAGTCCCGAGAGGCTGGGAGATGGGCTGAATGACAATTGACTGGCTGTCAACACTCATCTGCATTCGCATATCTTTTTGGCCCGACACACTTAGCTGGCAGGCAGCCACGGCCTTGACATGTGAAGACGCAGCGTGCAGATCCTGCTCAGAGCCTTGATTTAAAAAAGGTCTACTCTCATGCAGTATTTATGTGTTTTTCCTACTAATTGACTTTCATTGTCAGGGATTGTTATCCCTGCCACTAAAAGAAGGCAAAAACCTTGTAATGGGTTCTGGTTTTAAGGACCACTGTGGCTGAGATTGAGGTACTTGCTTCAACATGCCCTTCAAATCAGCAACTATTCAGTTGTTATGATACAGCTTTGGAAGCAACTGAAACCACCAGCATTCCTCAGATGCCCTGTGCAGCCAAGTATAGAGTGCTACTGGATATAGTTACACTTTCATCACACCTATTTAAACTCATGCCCACTTTTCACAGCCTGATCCAGTACAGCGTGTTAATCGTCTAAGCAGAAAGAGGTCATGAACCTGCTGCTCAAGTCAAATTTAACGAATCAAAATAGCTACTTTAAAGCTTTTATAATCCATATTTTATATTGACAATGGATCTAATTACTTTTTGTAATGTGAAAAGTAGTGATGAACTTGCAGCTCTATAGAGCCGTAAAGTACTCAGTGTTTTTGGTTTTCAGGCCTCCAAAGTAAATGTGTGTGTGGATAATGTACAAATGTTGCCACTCTTGTTTTAGCAGGCGGCAGTTTTTATCTCTAAAAACACACTGTAAACACTACCTGCTCAGTGCTATACAGCAGACAGATATAGTTAGCAACCAACTGATGTTTAGTGGAGCATTTAACAGCTAAAGAGCCAGATATTCCCTCAGAACACAGTGAGCAATTGAACAAACATTTGAGAGGTAGACATAACATCAGTCCAAATGAATGCTGCTGGGTGTGTAAATTGTTAGCAAAACAGGTTTACTTAATCAACTTAAAAGGTGACACTGTTGTGTTTGTTTCTCCGTCCACAACTGGCCTAAAAACATCCATTACTTTAAGTTTAATTCATAAAAAAGGACAGCTGTCAAGCTATCAGTGGGTAAAATAACATGTTATGAAAGTAGAAGAAATAGTTTAAATCACAAAAGGTTGAGAGAGTGAATATATACCAGGTACAATAGTGGACAAGGCTATCTTGAATGACTGAATTATAAATGCTCCTCATCAGCAATATGGATTAGTGTGAAAATTATTTCATCCTGCCTGTGCCAAAAGGCAGCTTAAGACCTCTTTATCAGAGCCATTCATGCAGAGAGTCAATAAAACATTGCAATTAGGCCTGCTCTTTTAAAATCTGAGATGGTCTAATTGACTGTGTGTATTCAAGCAGAACGTTAGAATTCCCTCCAGCTAGTTTAATAACATTGATAAGCATAATGCATAATCATAAGCTTGACGCTCTGAAATACATAATGGTGTTTTTTACCATACAGTTTGGTGAAAAGGTCTTGTCTATAAGACTTGATTTTATGCTTATTGCGGAACCTTGAGTGCAGTTTTCATTTATTTTCCCTTTAGTATCTCTAAAACTGGCAATGTTGATCAGAGGCTCAACAGGAGTTTTATTATAGCATCTTTATAATGCTCATGCCACTTGGTTGTGGAGGGCTTGCAGTGAGGAGCTTGGGATAATAGTGTGGTGCAGCACATCAAACAGAGCTTGGTCAAAAAGCAAAGCACTCGATATCTCATAGGAGTGAATTTAATGGCCACTGGTTGCTCTTGGCTCTTGACCCTCTCCAAGAGGCTCCATGTTAGTCACTCTCCAGTGCTTTCCAATTGAAACCCAGCCAGACTGGTGGTAGATGAGATTTCAACTGTCTACTCAAAGCCTGGATGACTGTACCAGAAGCTGCAGCTGGTCATTAGACTGGTGATGCTCAGTTGATAAGAGACAGTGAATCTGAACACTGACAATTTAGAAACTTGGAGTCTTGCTGCAGTTTTCAAGCTTAAGGGTTTTCTCACTCTCTTGTATGCTTTAGCGGTTTAAAATTTGGATTGTTATTCAATCAATAATTCATACCTATATTTTTTTTATCACAGCCAAAAGCAGCAAACACAAAAATACAGTGGTGGAAAGTAACCAAGTACATTTACTCTGTCTACTTTTAATTTTATGTACTTCAAAATTCTGCACCATGGAAATAGTGTTATGTAGTGTGATAGTACTGTATGTTTTTCTACATTATATTATTTTTTAGCTTTACATAGAAAACATGTGATCCTCATATAAACTATGTTCCCTTCTTATAGATTAGATTATACCCAAGAATAACAAAATACATTACATTTGCTGCTTACACACTAATGCATCTGTAAAAGTAAAACTGGCTAGTTTGTCACACAATGAGAACTTCCACTTTAAAGGAATATTTGTATGCTTTGATTTTTATAGCTAAGCCACCAAAATAAAAGAAGAGCAAAATACAAAACAGTGAAAGCCAGGACATACTCAGGCTTTTAAATGCCTCAGATGACTTGACCTGAAGGCAGCCTACCAGAGTAATTTAATATAGATTTATATACAAGGTGTCTTGTTTAACATAATGAATATCAGCTCAAGCATGAGCACAGGAAAGCAATTTCTGCAAAGTAATTGAAAGCAGACTTTGTTTATACAACAGAGAATATTGCTACACTCCTGGAACAAGATTGCCCAGAGCTCTAACTCGACATTAAAGGTGCAATTTGTAAAAATGACCAGCTGACATATTTACAGTCCAAACAAAAAGGAAGCAGCATATAACCTGCTAACTGCTGCTAACCGTAGCTGCTATTAGCAAGTTAGCTGTGCAGCTAGCTGTCCTTTTAACTAATACCGCACACACTGTGAGTGTTGGTGTTCACACTAGTCACACAGTAGCTTCTGACTACCAGGAGACTTTCAGGCCTGGTACGGGGATGAGGAACCCAACTGGGAACAGTGATAGGAATCAGCTTCGGAACAGGCACCTGAATTATAGTAGATGTGATTTACAGTGTTTTCTATCAGGACTCTGACTCTGGGGACAACAAAGACTCAGCAGGTTTTGGTAGGTAAGGAGAAGCATTAAGAGGGTAAGGAGTGAAAGAGGGTGGGTTTCATTCAGCATCCACATGCATAAGCCTAAGCTTGACTATCAATAAATGCCGTTGAGATAGAAAGAGGTATTTTGAGACAGGACAGGCCAATGGTAAGCATGTCTGGCTTCTGTAGCTGCCTCTGCAACACATCTGTAGACTTAAGTAACTGAACATCAAAACTGTTTATTAGTTTATTATTAACATTCTGTTGCTAATTTGGATTATCTATTTTTAAATGTTTAAAACTAAAATTCTTACAAGGCCATCTGAAGCCTTCCTGGATTAACACAGGATTGCTGATTGTTTCAAAGCAGCATAAATTGGTCATTGCAAAGATGTTAGAGTTGATCAATGACAGGTGACACTCAGTCTGTCCTTGTTGTCAAAGACATACATAAAGTTAATATCTTGTTATAGTATGTGTACAGAATAGTAAAAGTATGAGGGACGCCTGAACAAATAGCTCAAGTATTCCTGCAGTGCAGCTGAACCCTGTGCTGAGTCCTAAAATGTACTGCTGTCCTATGCTGCCACCTAGTGTTTAAAAATGATCTTAGTGCTCATACTGCTCGGTCAAGTCCTTGTTGTATTCTTGGGGTATAAACACGACAAACTCTGCTGCAAAGGAATTTTATTCCTCAGTGTACAGTAAAGGTAGGTGATTTCAGTTGTATCAAATGTAAATTATATAAAGAAATTCAAAAAAAAAAAGTTTTCACTTTTAGATCGACATAATTTACCAACCAGCAGACAAATAGTACTCAGTGGACAAAAATCCATACTGTGGCAGCTTCATGGCTCCTCGTGTGCCAAGTAACAAATGTGACTATATTTTTACACACAAATGTGCAAACCAACTTTTTTTTCCAGCAGCAAAGTAACACAGTATTTACCACAGTAATTAAATTTTTGCCACCATCCTTGACTGAATCAAAAGACAGTTGTTCTCTATAGGTTTAAATACAACAAATAAAATATTTTACAAAGAAGCTTTGGTGATTGATGTATATATACATGTTCGCATATATAAAAGCGTGGAAAATGTTTAAATATTATCACTAGAGCTAAGTATAAAATAGGTTCAGACTATTGCACAACAGCCAGGTGAGGGAAGTTATCGCTGAAGCAGCAGGCAGGTGCTTTTACGGCTTTCTGCGCCTGTAAGAAGGAACAGAGTCAATCAAATGCTATGTTCATCAGAGGAAATGCTATTTGCAGATGTAATCTATTAATGATGACGGCTTACTTGGTGATCCCATGATGCTCGTAGCCGGGACCCATGTTTGATCCAACCCTCATCTCCATAGCCACTGAGCACTGCGAATAAAAGACAAATTTAGAACCAAATCTTATTGCAAGTGTCATGAATGAAGATTACACTCCAAACACAGCGATAATTGCAAAATGTTGAGTGCCACATAAAGTGACCTGAGGTAGGTTATGAGCAGAAAAAATAAAGTCTTACGAGTTTGTACCAAATGTTAAGATTTTTTAACTTCAAGAACAACAGAGAAACATTTGGATGTGCTTTAGGCCCATCTTACCCTCGTCTCCACATCAGTCCAAGCTCCATCCGACTGATCTCCATTGGCAGGTTTGCCTTCTGAAGATTTTCTCTTACGGCTTTAGACACAAATTGAAATGGAAAAATGTAAAAAAAAAATCCAAAAAATGTCACAAACATAAACATGCAACTAATTTGCAGATGTAAAAGGTTGTGTGCTCTACCTTTGAGCTGTGGTGAGCTCTTGTTTAAGTGTCTCAATGTCAGTGAAATGGACAGCCTGTCCTCCTCCTCTGGTTTTGATTACATCACCCTTAAAATCAAATAAGACAGAATAATCAGCTTTCACTCTAACTTGTAGTTTATCAAAAGTAAAAAAAATTGGATTCCAACTTCTTCCTTTTATCAAAACCCTGCAAGATGTTACATACCAGGACTGGCACAGAAAAGTTTAAGGCCTGCTTCAAGACCTGTCGAAAGGTGACTGTTTTCCCTCATTCAAACAACTGTCAGCTCTGAATCAACGTGAAAAATTGATCTGGTGCTCTTTT
>JAQNCA010000028.1:15906929-15927405 GCA_029783725.1 Acanthurus tractus
TATCACACACATGTTACAAAACACACATTCGCAGCCATTGAACACAATCACGTGTATCGCTGCGTTATGCAAACACTGCAACCCAATTCCTGAAGCTGCAGCACCAAACACACCAAAACCACAGGTAAGCAGTTTGTGTGAACTTCAGTGACGCAACTAAGTGATCAAATGTAGATATTAAAAGTAGACAAATCCTCTGTATTGTGTTGTGCAGTAAGAGTCTTCGTGCTTTTGTAGGGGAAGAATGAAAAGGAAACAGACGAAGTCAGCTGCAGCCGAATCGAAGAGTCAAGTGAAGAAAAAAAACGGGGAGAATTCCGGTCCGACTCTTGCCAAAAAGCTACGAGAAAAAATAAATGAAGAAACATCCAAACGAGGTGCGCAGGACCGACAGGACAGCTTCAGTTCGGTGACGTCGTGAACGAAACGTTCTGTCATGTTAGTTGATTTTGGCCAATGTGTCTTGCAGGGCCTCCTCTCCGGTCTCCAGGAGTCCAGAAGAGAAGTGGGTATGGAAGCATCCTGCACTACATTTACAAAAGTACTCTGGGACAGAGTCTGAACTCACAGATGAGACAGGTGAGTCAGTGGTTGGTCTGGTGTTTTCTCATAGGCTGTAAAAGAGAGAACAGGAAATACCACATCTGTATGTGAAGGTGTAAAGGTTCTCTGCAGACACTTAAACATACATGTGCGTCTTTCTGTGCCAGTGTGTGTGGTATGTCTGCTGCATTTTCTATAGACACCTGGCACTGGATTTATGGGGTGTTAGCATCAACATGTCAGTAGATGTTTTATTTTAATTGTAAGATAGCATATATTAGATTCGAGTAACCCAGTTAATGAATCAAAATGAAACTGTGAATTATCTGCTGTTCCTTCTGAAAGTTCAAGAACAAAGTGGAAAATGAAAGTAAATGTCTCTAACATTTTTTGCAAAAACACAACAAATGTTGTATATGATAGTTAATCACTGTCGTCTCTTTCAGTGTCTTCAGGAACCATTTGTCCGCTCTCTGTCTTCCTATCATTTCCACGGTGCCACCAGCCCCTTTGACCGCAGGATCACCTGCCTCGAGTGGCATCCTACTCATCCAAGCACTCTGGCTGTGGGGTCCAAAGGTGGTGACTTATACCTGTGGGACTTTGAGGTGCCCACGAAGGAGACTTTCATTCGAGGGGTGAGTTCCTGCATGTGAGGTGTTCTGGTGTGTTTTACCAGATGTTTGAATGACCAAAAGTATGAGGTGTGAAACAAACACTTTTAAATTATTAGTAAGACTTTGCTGACAAAAGCAACTAAATTTTGATGCTGTAAATCATTTTAAATACCATAGAGGCTAGATTTAAATGGTGAATCTGTTATTGGTTTTCTGCATAGATGGGAGCTGGAGACTCAGTTACAGACATGAAGTTTAACCCCTTAAATCCCACTCAACTGTTCACCTCGTCTATTGGGGGTACGACAGCACTTCGAGATTTCAATGGGAAGACTCTAACAGTGTTTGCCAACACATACACATACAAGTAAGGCTAAGTCCCCTTGTTTTCTGCAAGCTACAGTCAACAGGGGCTGCAGGTTGAAGCCCTGATCAGTCTAGCATCAGTCTTCTTCTCAGGTGGCCCTTATTGGTTCATGCCAAACGTTTGTGTGGCAGTGGAGTGCTAATTACTGCCCTGTGATAGGCCTGCATTTGTGTTTGTGTGCGCAGAACGGAGCAGGAGACTTTATCGGAGGGATGAAGTTTTGCCCGAAGGACCTTTCCAAAGTCTATGTGGCTTCTGGTGAGGGCACACTGACGGTGCAGAGCTTTGAGGGCCACACAGCCACCGTTTTGTCCAGAACTCAAGACTGTGGCCATGATCACCACAATGTTTGGTGAGAAAACTGTGAAGAAGACTGATGCTCAGCAAAGAGATGCTGTGAACCTGTCAATGTTATGCTAAAGTATGATGTTGCTCTCTCTAAAAAAAGAACAGGCTTTTGTTTCAAAACTTGCAACGGTATATTTTTTTAGATAATTCAGTGTGTTTTTATAGGTGTCTTTTATCCTCAAACAAATGGACAACCATTGGTTTAGGGTGAAAACTTACAAGCCATACATACTTTGATACATTTTTGTCGTTGGCCGTGTGTTTATTGTCACACTTGATTTTTTAGCCTTATCCTTATTAATCTCTTACATCCAGTATATTATTTATTCATTTTTTCCTGTGATTTCTTACAGTTTCTGGTACTGCTGTGTAGATGTGTCAGTAAGTCGACAGATGCTTGTGACAGGAGACAATGTGGGACAGCTCTTACTCCTCAGTTTGGATGGCCAGAAGGTGTGTATCTATCCTCCCCGGACAGTAGCTCATTTTAGCCCACAGAGTCAAGTAATCCTGATAATTTGCCTTTTTCCTGAAGAGAGTTATCATTTTCCAAACAGCCAATTTGTGCAAACGGCCAATGTATTGAATCTAAAAGGTGTACATTTTGAATAATAGCTTTCTTTCTGTTTTAATGATGTAGATATTTAGTGAAAAGTTGCACAAGGCCAAAGTGACCCATGCAGAGTTCAACCCGCGCTGTGATTGGTTGTTAGCCACAGCCTCAGTCGACCACACGGTGAAGCTCTGGGACCTGAGAAACATCAAAGATAAGAAGAGCTTCCTTCATGACCTGCCTCACGAGAGAGCGGTCAACTCAGGTGACACTCTCAGAAAACCCTTTTCACATAAGTTTCATCTTTCTCTTGCTGCTATACACATGTTTTGAAGAAAACTTGGGATTTAGAATTTTTATTATGACATTTGTTCAGTTTACATTATTTTAAGTTAAATGCAGTTAAAATGTTAAAAATGTAAATGACACATCAAGTGCATTTTTGACACTAAAGGGACCTCTAGTAGCATTCACCATTCACATTAGCATAGAAAATGAATATAGTTGCGGGGTAGTCTAAGTGGTGTTTATGAGATTGAAGTGATTTCTTTGTTTATTTCCTGAAGTCTCACTAATGTTTTTTATTTAAATCAATAATTGTCACAGCCTATTTCAATCCACTGGACTGCTCCAAGTTGCTCACCACTGATCAGTATGACCAGATCCGGGTCTACTCTTCCTCTGATTGGTCAAAGCCTCAACACGTCATCCAACATCCGCACAGACAGTTTCAGCATCTCACACCCATCAAGGTTTGTCTCTTTCTCCACATGCATTTTAGCCTACTGTTGCTTATGTGGAAATTCAAGCAATCATTGTTTGGTTGTATAAATGATTGAAGCACATACACAAAGAAAGACAAAAACATCGCCACAAGTTGAAAAGGCTATCTGAAAAATCATTGTACGTTTTCATGGCATGAATGTCCAGTGTGTAGGATTTAGGGATATCCAGTGGTGAAGTTGCAGATGGCACCTGACTTACACTTACACTTATGAGCTCGTGTTCAGTTTGTCCAGCTTAGGCTGCTGAAGAAACATGGCTGTGTGACATCTCAGACACTGTAAGAATATTACCCAATCCCTCTGCAGATATAAAATACTCATTTAAGATCATGAAAACACAGCAGTTCTTTTCTTTAGATTGTTACACACCAGTGAAAACCAATTCCAGCACCAATTCTGCAAATAGATTCTCAAAAATCCCACACGCTGAACCTTTGAGCACGACTGCCAAATGCATATGAAGCTTAGTTATTAGTAATGAAATGTGTAGTAGAATTTGTTGGAGAAGTAACTTAAATGCAAGTTGTAAATAATAATGAACTACAAACAAGGTGGTATTTGAAGTGACATCTGGGTCGGAGGCAGCATCCTGTCATTTGTGCATCCTTGGTCAGTGTGTGACAACAGAGTCCTCTTTATATTTCTCTGTAGGCCACATGGCACCCTGTCTATGACCTAATTGTGGCAGGCCGCTACCCTGACGACCGTGTTTGCCTTGGAGATCAGAGGACCATTGACATCTTTGATTCTAACACAGCAGAGCTGGTGTTTCAGCTGCAGGATCCAACTGCTTCAGGAATTAAATCTGTGAGTGTGTTTGTTCTTTTTAAGCACTTGAAAAAACATCAAAAGCATGCAAACTGTAGTAGCTTACACATCCAAATATTCTTTTAACAGATAAACAAATTTAATCCAATGGGTGACGTGATTGGATCTGGAATGGGTGAGTTCTTTAAAAGCACACGAATCGTAGATGAGTTGTTAATGTGATGATGATGAAGTCAGACTGTGTCATATAAAATGCTTTATGTTCACTCAGGTGTGACGGTGCTTGTCTGGGATAGGAACGAATCATTGATCAGCGATCTGCCCCATCAGGAGGAGACCTCGTCCCCGGTGGGAGATACAAGAGGCCAGAGAAGGAGTCAGCCACGCTCCAGCAGGGACAGGAGGGGTCCTGCTGCAGATGCAAAACTCAAAAAGAAACTAGCTTCTCTAGAAGAATCTGGCACCAAGACCAAAGCAGGGTGCACTAAACAAAAACATGCTCAGATAAGCAAGAAGAAGAATATGTAACGGTCAGAATAGATGTAAATATTCTTTTTTTTTACTGTTTATTGGGTCTTTAACTTCAGGGATTGCATCACTGTTTTAAAAAATGTTCCTGCTACACTTTGATAAACCAGGTTGAAACTGAAACTGTTGTTTGTTCTTGTAAATAGTTTTCTATTTTTCTGTAATAAAAGTTATCATGCATAATAAACGATTGAGTCTTCATTTTACATATTTGACCACATATATCATTATAAATACACTATACAGGAAGATTTAAGGCAAGTGATTTATTGCATTACCTTTATCTTATACAGAATGACAAAATGTGTATCATGCATAATTGAAAAGATAACTTCCACGTAGGTCATGAACTGTGACGTTTGCCAGCTGCAAGAGCACTTCGCCCCAGGCTTTCTGTTCCTCTTCTCTGTCTTGGTTCCAGGCCCGGTGGGCGGAGTACACCATGCTTAGGACAAGCCTCTGAAACTGATCCTGAGTCAGTGGCCTCTTCTTCTGATCCTGCATTGCAGTCACCATCTGCACCATCGAGCTCTGACTTCTGGGGATGTTGTCGTTAATCTGAGACAGGAAAGCCCGCCCCGACCGCATCGATGCCAGCTCCTTGTCGAGCAGGACGACGTTGTTGTCTTGGTCCATCTCTACCCCACCCAGCAAGAACTGCATACAAGACATAAAAAAGAAACATCCATGACTTACTCTGCATATCAAAATCATCAGTTCTGTTCACTCAAAAATGCAGACAGTACCTCAAACATTAGGTTTGCATCTGAGACTGCATCAGATGTTGGATTTGTGCCTGCAGTCACGTCTAATGCAGAAAAAAACTCAAATTCAGCTTTGTTATAATTAAAATTAATTACTGCAAATAAACTGTCAGTACCTGCATATTCTGACACTACGGCATTTAAACAGTGCATGCAATATAATTAGAAAACAGTCTAGAAATTTCTGTCCTCTTCATTTTGCCCTGTTAAAAAGTTTTCTGCGTCTACTTACCTTGCAGTGCTGGCTCAAAACAAAGCCAAAAAATGACTTGAAAGCAGATTTTAAGTTGTATTTTCATATTTCTCTCTTGATTTTTTACTGAGAGATTATACTCGGCATCCTTCTCACCTCTGTTCTACCTCACCTACTCGAGTAAACCAAGACAGAAGAACTCAGCCGGAATGCAGTGCATTTTTCCACCTTGGAAAAAGGGACCAAATGCCAGTTGGCTGTAATGCAGAACAGACAGCAAAACTTAATGGATTCCTGGTTCCTCTTCTCCACAGCATGCAGAATTCTGAGCTTAAAAAAGACTGAGAGTTTACAGAAGCAACAAACCTTTTTCACAATTTATTCTGCAAAATAAAAGTGCAAGCATTTAAGACCATACTTAAATAATGCATTTCCCTTGCATACTCATCTTTAATTTTGTAAAGAAAGAGGTTTTAGGGTATTTTTTTATTTATAATCAGAAGAAATTTTGCAAGTAGATGCCGGTTATTCTTTTTTATTGTATAAATCATGAATAAAATGTTTACCCCCTTTAAAAAATAGTATATATATAGCACTAAATTCAATTTTTCCACTTTTCTATTATTTTTAACTACATTAAGACTCCAGCTGTAACAAACATCCAAACATCACACTCAGTGGCTGCAACCAGCTCTGAACAGATAATCTGCACTAACCTACAAGACAAGTAAATATGTTTTAGAGCGTATATCATAGAATCAGTTGGTGTTATTCTCCAAGTTAAGTCCCTTACAGAAAAATTTAGTTGGTGAATTGCTAAATGTCCTCAATATTAGATAAGATAAATATGTAACTTAACCTTAAAATCTCACGCAGTTGCGGTAACAAAAGCATTTTTTTCAGAGGGTCAAACAGCCTTCTTTACCTTAATTGTCAGCCTTTTTCATCAAATATGAGTATGAAAGTGTAGTAACGCAGTTTCACCACACAGAGGCAGTAGCACCAACCGATACCAGTGAGTAATTTCGTAGCTGACATGAAAAAGTTTATTTACTTCCGGTGAGGAGTTCAGCTGATCCTGAATGATAAAGTAGTGGGAATAAAGGTAACCACGCTCGATTATTGGTCAGTTTTAAAGCGTCACGACTGTTTTGCTTCATTTACCGTCATAATCAGTGTCTGTATCCATGTTACTAGTGGGGTTTTTTATTGTATTTTTTACTGAAAGGAACGTTAGCCAGCTAGCTGCTGCTGTGGGCGCTAACGGTAGCTGGTCATAACCATAAACACATGTACCAAACACTGCTAGCGTTAGCACAGCAAAGCCAGTCAGTAAATGGGAGCACATTTGGATATAAGTTACTCCAGAAAAAGCATTTGTAGCATCTGTTTTCGTGCAAATTGGAGTCTAAATACAGTTTAATAGGACACCACAAAGCTTGGAAAATACCTAAACCTTGTCTGATAAATCACTTATGATGTTAGTTTGTATATATTTTTTTCACTGATAGTTGTCTAAAATGTTATCTCTTTTAGTTTACACAAATAGGCTGCTAACGATTGTAAAATGATTGGAAACAACTTTTCAGTACAATATACAATTAAGCAGTATCACAAACGACAGCGATCAAATTGATAATAATACTGAATCACCAAAGCTAGAGGGACTCATCAGCTGTGTCGATATATCAACCAAAATTACCGTATTATTGCTATTTTTTATTTGTACGTCGGCTGATTACCAAGAATAAAACTACAGTTCATAAATACAATATAGATTTTTCACTGAAGACCAGTGACAAGTTTATTTTCAGCTATAAATATTCCCGTTGAATACATGTCACTGTGAAGTAGAAAAAGACATCCTTATCTAAATGTTTATGTTTAACCATTTTTTTTCTGGCTGATATATTGTTAATACATTTTTATCAAATGAATATTTGCTTCCAGTATCAGTCAGGCTACCACCAACACCTCGTTCAAAAAGCTTTAGCAACATCTGAAGATCATTACCTTCATAAAAGCAGGATTCATTGCAAGGTGTCTGCCGTAGACTATTAGACTACTCCTAATTTAAGCGAGACATGTCTAGAAATCTGGCAACCAAGTGTAAACAGATTCTGTACTCTTGTTTAACTTGTCAGGCAAGTACGATGGAGTCCAGTGAGGAGGGGGGTCTCAGTGTTGGGGGCTCTGTTGGAGAGGAAAACTACTTCCTGGGATACACCTTCACCGACCGCTCCCATTCCAGCAGGGTGGTGAAGAGCATCATGGATCTGTGTCTTGAGGATGGCCTGTTCGCAGATGTCACTATCACCGTGGACAACAAAGAGTTTCACCTGCACCGCCTGGTGCTCTCGGCACAGAGCAGTTTCTTCCGTTCCATGTTTACCTCTAATCTTAAAGAGTCCCGCAACCGCGCTATTGAGCTGAAGGATGTCAGTGCCACTGTCTTTCAGCTTCTGATTGACTACATCTATCATGGCACAATTAAACTAAGGGTGGAGGAGCTGCAGGACACCTATGAGATGGCGGATATGTACCAGCTTACTGCACTGTTTGAGGAATGCTCCCGCTTCCTTTCACGGACGGTAGAGGTCAAGAACTGTCTGCAGGTAATTTAGTGTTTCTCTCAAGTCTGATAGTCTGTGTTACTTAGTCTTTAATGTTTAGTATCAGTTTTATAATTGTCTATTGTTGCCCAGGTGATGTGGCTTGCAGACCGACACAGTGACCAGGAGCTGTATACCGCAGCCAAGCATTGTGCTAAGATACACCTGGCTCAACTGCATCAGACTGAAGAATTTCTTAATCTGCCTCTCTGTCTGCTCTTGGACATCATAAAAGGTATCACCCTCTTATATTGTGTCACTATTTATCACCATGTGCTAAGATATCTGTAATTGGGTGTTTGAATACACATTTTATGGGGGGGCTTGGTAGCTGAATAGGTGGAGGCAAAAACCATATGTCCCTGGTCTCTATGTCCCCATGTTTCTGGTCTGCATGTGTGTCATTTACTTTCCGATAAAGGTGAAAATGCCAAGCAGGGTTTGACAAAGAAAGGGGACACATTTTATGAATGTCACTCACTAGGCATTGTGGTTTGTTTGTGCTCAGACGGAGTCCCTAGCTCCCAGAATCCAACAGTAGCCATTGAGTCTTGGATAAACCACAACAAGGTGGAGAGAGAGGAGTTTTGTTGTATCCTCCAAGAAAATCTAAAGGTAACTTTCTTTTATCTAAAGCTGAAAGATGCTTTTGAAGGAGATGTTCTAGTTTCTCTTATTATTTCTTTCTCATATGTATGTTATGTCTTTATCCTATTTGTTTAAAGGAAATCGGTGAGAACGTCCATATTTACCTGATTGGTAAAGAAGAGACACGGACTCACTCCCTGGCTGTGTCACTTCACTGTGATGAGGACGATGCGATCAGTGTGAGCGGCCAAAACAGTTTGTGCCATCAGATCACTGCAGCCTGTAAACATGGAGGCGATCTGTATGTTGTAGGGGGATCCATCCCTCGCCGCATGTGGAAGTGCAACATGCACACTATGGACTGGGAGCGATGTGCTCCACTGCCCAGAGACCGCCTCCACCATACCATGGTCTCTGTGTGTGCAGAGGACGCTATCTACTCACTAGGAGGTAAAACTTTGCAAGACACTCTCTCTAATGCTGTCATATTCTACACAGTGAAGGACAACATGTGGACAGAAACCAGCCAGCTGGACACAGCAGTTTCTGGAGCTGCTGGTGTTAACTTGGGAGGTACCATCTACCTGCTCGGAGGGGAGGAAAACGACATGGACTTTTTCACTAAGCCATCGCGACTAATTCAGTGCTTTGACACCGCCTCCCAGAAGTGCCAGATCAAACCTTACATGCTGCCATTTGCAGGCTGCATGCATGCTGCCGTCCACATGGACGTGATCTTCATCGTGGCAGAGGGTGACTCCCTAGTGTGTTACAACCCACTGTTAGAGAGCTTCACCCGACTGCGCTTCCCTGAGGTGTGGAGCTGTGTTCCTTCATTGTGGAAGGTGGCCAGCTGTAATGGCTGCATATATGTATTTAGGGACAAATGTAAGAAAGGTGATGCAAACACACTAAAGTTTAACCCAGCCACATCAGTTGTGTCCGTTATCAGGGGTATAAAAATCCTCCTCACAAACTGGCAGTTTGTTTTGGCCTAAACTGTCCTCCGGATGTTCACGCTGTGGTCCAAAAAAGTCACCACAGAGAATCAGGGAAGACTGTTGGATAACTTACCATGACTTCACCGTTCAGACGTCCTGAGAGGAGACCTGCCCCACGTGTATTTACTCAGCTGGTTTCTGTGTCATTCATTTCATTCAGACTTCACAACCAGACCAGTGAAAACAGTTGCGTGTGTGTATGTGTGATTTGCTTGTACTACAGTGTGTCTCATTATTGATCTCTTAGTCGAGAAGTCCAAAATTTGTGATGATGGTGTAACCAGTGAAGAACGAAGCAACCTTTTTTTCCTGTGCACTGCTCGTTTATTGACATGCATGAATAACTTCAGTGTAAAAACTTTAACTATACATTAAAAACATCCTCCAGTATATTGTATGTGAAAAAGTGTATTATATTGTGGGTCAAATATCGTCCTAAGTCAAATATTATGTCAGATGTCCATAAACATTATAACTGAGAATCTTTTCTAACTTTGGATTTTTCACAGTTTCTTGTCTTAAGATTGTATTATTTTGATGTACAGTGAACATGTTCAAGTAAATGATCTAAACTGTTGACAGAAATGTTAAATATATTGTTGTAGCTATAAGCTGCCACTTTGTTTTGATTCATGGCCCGTTATTTATATATACATGTTATATTTACAACCTCTTACTATTAATATTATGTCCATTGCTTTGGATTCAGTCTCTCATTATTGCAATTATGCAGTGATGCACTTCGAAGCTTTGCCTCAACAAAGACATAACTCCCAGCAGTATTTATCTTTGGATTGGCAATGGATCTTGTGAATGGCGAGGTGGCAAAGGTGCCTGTTTTGTCCTTGGGGTGGGGTTGGGGGGGGACTGAAGGAGAGAAAGCTACTACAGAGAGGCCAAAACTTTGATCCCATTGATGTGTTGCAGGAGGCTGTGCAGCTGAAACCCAAACCCAGTAACATGTCAGACTTTGTGAACTATTCTAAGCATCAGTTGCTGACGCCAAGATGAGGGGTGGGGGTTTCTGGGGCCACATATGCACCTCCATAAGAACTCCCAATAGGAACTGACGGCCACTACGAGCACCATCTGACATGCAGTCCCTTACTGTTGGGCAATAAAGCTGTTTATAGACCTCATATCACAGTTCACAGCCCCACATGTGAGAGCACAGCGGGATCCGTTAGTGGATGTGTGTTTTTGATGCTCCAGCGAGTTTTGATGTAAAAATGTGAGATCCACTGTTTGGACAGTGAGTAAGGGTTAGTGTGAAGGTAGATTGCGAGGAGCTCCAGTGACCTTGGGACTGCTTGCTGAGGGCAGGACAGAATTCCTGAAGGGACACATGGTCTAGAGTGACAAGGCCATCTGCTGTAGCGCCAGCACTAGGAGGAAGGTGGAGGGGGTTGGACACAGGGGGTGCTGAGAATTCCTTTTGCTGGGGTGTGGAGGGAGTAGATATTCTGGGATATCGCTGCTAGAACTCCGCCTGGGAAACGTGTTTCTTTGGCATTTTTCAAGCGGAAATTTGAGAGAGAATTTTTGAACACTTGATGGTATGTGGGGATCATTTCAGGGTTAAATGGGGAAGGAATTTTTCCTGCTCTCCACGACGCGATTGGTGATAATGGTCTTGGTGTGTTGCCGTTTTACTTCGGTGGATCCAGTTTCCTCTGCATCACAGCACAGCCGGAGCTGAGAGAGCGGGTCCTGGTAGGCCCCGTGGCTCCAACCTCTCAGAGGATCATCTTCAAGGGATTTTCTTTGGAGTTGAACTGTGCATGGCAAGGATCTACTTTCTTGCTGCCTCAGTGAAATCGCATGGCCTAAACGAATGAATTTTTTTATGAGGCGCCTTGCACCAGAGATGGGCCAGGACCAAACCAAGCAGCAGATAGAGAAGGGCCTGAGGCTGTATCAGTCCAATCAGACAGAAAAAGCCCTACATGTCTGGACAAAAGTGCTGGAGAAGACCTCAGATCCTGGAGGGAAGTTCCGGGTGTTGGGTTGCCTGATCACAGCTCACTCAGAAATGGGGAAATATAAAGATATGCTCAAGGTAAGAACACTTGTGTTATCCAGAAAACATATAATCAAGGTATGAAGTACAAGGTAATATTTTTAGGGTATTCTCTTTCTTTAAAGGGTTTAAATGGGGAAAATATGTCTCACACTAAAACAGTGTGATCGGATTTATTGTTATGCAACCAGCAGTTTTATGTGCGTGTGTGTGTGTGTGTGTGAGAGGTTGAATGTCGCCGTATTTTTCATCAGTTTCATATGTCATCATATCCGCTGCGGTCTGGTACAGTTCCCACTGAAGCAGCACTTTTTACGTGTCAAATGTCCAAGTGATTATTGAACATGCTGAGGTTCGAGGCCACCATCTTGGTTCCATTTACAGTGATCTTGAAAAGCATGGGTTAATTTGTGGCTTCCATGCAATGCAGAGTAAATAAGTGCCCTGAAACCTGAGCATCAGTGTGGGGTGTCTTGTTGACATAATCATCTTTACTCAAGCAGCACCCACTCGCTTTCAAACAGCTTTAATGAGGCCTTTATAAAGCAGAGGGCCTTATGGGTTTGAATAAATATAACATCTGATTTGTCTTTTATATAGCATCTATGTCGAAGTTCATCTTTTATTCACAGCTGACCTACAGTCACCTTACACTTTCTTTGCAGTACGCTTTAGATCAAATTGACACAGCCAGAGAAATGGAGGACCCAGACTACCTGACGGAGGGCTACCTGAACCTGGCGCGCAGCAACGAGAAGCTGTGCGACTTCCAGAAAACGGTGTCCTACTGTAAGACCTGCTTAAACATGCAGGGCACCACGGTTAGCCTGCAGCTCAACGGCCAGGTATGTCTTAGCATGGGAAACGCCTTCTTGGGCCTCAGCGTCTTCCAGAAAGCTTTGGAGAGCTACGAGAAGGCCCTGCGCTACGCACACAACAATGACGACAAGATGCTGGAGTGCCGAGTCTGCTGCAGTCTGGGAAACATCTATGTCCAGCTTAAGGTATATTTTAGAAAGTGAATGATTGTTCTGAGTCAAGCTAGTTTTGATCCTTTCAATATGAACTGCACCACAAATACTATATTCTGTCTGTGCTAAACATTACTTTAAAAATAATGGCTTTTAAAAATGATTATTGCATGAGATAAAAACAAGGAGTCAGAGCGAGAACATTTAGCTTTAAAAGATCTGAAATACTTTGATCTCCCTCTCAAATATTTTAAAAGGTAGAACACTCATTAGATTCCACGTATATCTTGGCTGCATAATCAATACTGATGCTGCTGCGGAGTATGACAACACTGCAGAGCATCTAAGCAAACATTACCAATGGGTAGCTCATATAGCACTGGACATTACAAAACAAGGGCGGAGTGAGGAGAAAGGCTGGTGCTGGGGCTTACGCGGTACCCTTGACATCAGAGATTTGTAATAGTAATCCCTCGGCCTCCCAGTAAGGATTGGTTTCAATGGGGTTGTGGGAGAGCAGCGTTTGAAGAATGCACTCATATGTCACAGTATTTTATTAACAAACATTAACATGTCAAAAATATTCATTTCATGACAGATTATTTGTTTGAATAGTGTCATTGGACCAAATAAAGTCCATGTCAGTAGTATCAAACTAGGATGCCTGACTAAGATCCTGCCATTTGTGGCCAATAATTGGGCATCAGACATCTCACTCGTCAAAAACCTCTGCCAACAGGACTATGAGAAAGCCCTGTTCTTCCCCTGCAAAGCAGCTGAGCTCGTCAATGACTACGGCAAGAGCTGGAGCCTCAAGTATCGAGCCATGAGCCAGTACCACATGTCCGTCGCCTACAGAAAACTGGAGCGCCTGCCAGACGCCATGGAATGCTGTGAGGTATTGTTTGGTAACCAACACATGATTACCGTCCTCCGGAGATTCACCCCACAAAGGCAAACCTTCATACACTGTGGAGAATGTCACAGTTTTTGTTTCCTTGTTGTCCACTGATGCCTTCAACTGTTCTGGTGTCTGCAGATACAGTAGATGTTGTGCTGCTGACAGGTGCAAGTGCCAGTTGTTCTGCTGTACGAGGCCTTAGACCTCGACAAAAATATGCTCGCAGAGGCGCTGGTTTAAAGTGTTAACGAAGAGGGTGGCTTTAGTCTTCACTGTGTTCTAATTATGTACCGGAGGTGAAAAATAACTTGATGTCATTGCCTTGGAGTGCAAAAGTAGAGTAACAAGACAGCAGGATGCATTTCAGATTTATTGCATTTGTCAAACACATTTAGCCAAACAATTTACACATCTTGTCATATCTAGAATACCACAGTACAAGAGGAGTCCCAAAGGTGAAACAACAACTTCTCACATTCTGCATCACTTCCCAGTCCGGTTTATTTGAAAATGCACAAATACTGAAACTCCTACATGAAACACTGTACGCCCATTTAAAAGTAAATTATTTGGAAACAATCGTATGAGCAGAATTTCTTACTCTTACATTTGAGCAGAGCTTTGGTGTCACAGGTGATGGAGTCCGACAAACACTTCCTCTTTTTTTTCTAAAATCTGTGTTGCACTTCAACAGGAATCTATGAAGATTGCTCTGCAGCATGGCGACCGTCCTCTGCAGGCTCTGTGCTTACTAAACTTTGCGGACATTCACCGCTGCAGGCGTGACGTTGATGTAAGTTTGTGCACACTTGTTGTGTTTAACTATTAGATTTTATCTGTCTCTCATGGTGAGCTTTGCTTTGGTATTTCTCCTCATCCATCTAGAAAGCATTCCCTCGCTATGAGTCTGCACTGGCTATCATGACTGAGATTGGGAACCGTCTCGGACAAACACAAGTCTATCTGGGAGTTGCAAAGTGCTGGCTAATGCAGAAAGAATTTGACAAGGTACGAAGAACTACATATAGATCTCACTTGTAAGATATGTCTGGTGTCATTTTTGTTTGTTTAAGCTATAGTGCACTTTTTTTTACTTTTTATATTGCAGGCTCTTGATTCTTTGCAGCGAGCACAGGAAATAGCGGATGCAATAGGAAACAAGGTAACGTCTGTCCTCACACAAGACAAAACACAAGCAGAGCTGCAGTGAATCAATAAGTCGATGGACTGGAGTGATTAATCTTAAAGACCTGAGGAAATTTAAATGTGTTGTGTGTATTTTGTTTTTCCTAACCTATTCTAGCAGTTATGATCAAGTTTCATGCATCTTTTGAATCAGAAGAATCTTAAGTTTCAGCCTGGTCCATTTTAAAGTCCCGATTTTACATTTGCTTTGTCTGAGAATGGAGGAATTCAAACCAAACCCTAAGCAAGCTACAGCCATTTTATTATAACATTATTCCAGGCTAAATAAGACTTGTTAAATGTCACTTGAAAAGCTGAGGAACTCCGGTTTACATGACTTTAAAAAGCATGTGGATGCATGAGTGGTTCAGAGGTTATGGAACATTAACAGTGCTTTTTAGCTGCTGGTGGTTTTCTAGGTCTGTAAGAGTTAAAAAACTGTGTACTGCTTTAATTAGAGCAAAAAATGCCACAAGATTATTTGGGTTTTTCAGTTGGACAAAATATGACATTTGGAGATGTCAGTTTTAATGACAGAGAAAAAAATATGGCATTTTTTTACAAATCTGTTGACAATTAAATGTATTAGTCACAGTTCTGCACATCTAAGCCAGAGCAGCAATACACAGGCATGAGTCCACATGTGACGCTCTCTCTTTTTTGACCCTGTACCTGAAGCTGTGCACGCTGAAGGTACACTGCCTGAGTGAGGGGATTTATCGGAGCCAGGGGCAGCAGGAGGAGCTCAGAGAGCAGGTGGTGAAGTTCCTGCAGTGTGTTGAGGAGCTGGAGCTCTACTGCGGCATGTGTGGGGAGTCCATTGGGGACAGGGACCAAAAACTGCAGGCCTTACCCTGTTCCCACATTTTCCACCTCAAGTGGGTGCTCTAACGCAGTGTGCTATTGCTTTATTTAACTGTTCAAAATAGGCAAATTACTGTGGGATTTGAAGCCATTGACACTCAGCTCTTTTATCCACTCAGGTGTCTGCAGACGAACGGGACAAAGGGTTGTCCTAAATGCTTCAAGTCCTCCATGAAGCCTGGATTTGTGTGATTGTAAGACTGCATTTTGTGGGTTGGATCTGCAGACACAGCGTGAAGCCTTGCAGGCTCCTGACTGATCTGAGAGAAGCAGGCAGCCTCAGGATTTGCTGAAGATGTTTGAGGAGGAATATCTCGCTGCTCTGTGCAGAGGATGCCGACCTGAACCTGGAGGGTTGCAGAGTGCGGCTCTGAGGAGAAAACCACTGCCTCCACCTTATCGACAGACATCAGTCTGTGAGCTACAGCCGACTAAGGAGGTTCAACTGACAGCGTTACATTTCATTACAAGCTGAGGAAGAAAGAACCTTCACTGTCTCTAACGACTGGCCATTTGCTGCAGAATTCAAATCTAGAGGAATATGGACTGTCTGAAGAGTATTTATAACATGTATTTGCTACATTATGCCTTTGAATTGTTTGTTACGACTTCAGCGATATCTTGGTTATCTTAGTCACAGGGTTTGTTATATTACCTTTGACACAACATCCACTTGTTCTTTACTCAGCTGTTTTCTGATTTATTTGATTTTTTTTATCAGAGCTCAGAGCCATTTCTGAATTAACTGATTTCATACATGGTATATTTATTATTTTATTCATGTACATACTCTTCTCATGTTAATTTGTTTTAAAAGCTTGATTTATTTGAGGTGTTTTGTAAAACCTAAAAAAAACGAACTAAAATCTCTTAACCATTCAAAAACTAGTATGTCTTTACAAAACAGGTACATGCAGCTGTTTTTTTGTCCTTATTCACTGAGATTAAGGAACAGGATCAACACACTTTGTGTTCATAGAAATTCCTTTTCTGTCTGTTTTACTCTTAAGTTTGACATCAACATTATACTGCTAAAAAGGAAACCTATTGGTAAAGGATCTTCTTTGACCAATCACACACTCATCAAATAATTGTTTGAAAGCAAAACAGAACGTTTAAACTAGTGTCTTCATATTTGTAGTCATGTAAATATGAATCATTGGTGAAATCTCAAGAGTTTGATTGAGATTGAGATTATTTACTTGCTGAGGCATTGTGACTTTAGGGGACAACAGCAAAAAACTGAGCTATCACATCATTTATTGTTGCATGTTTTATTCACGATGCGCCAAGCAACAAAGTTGGATTACATCAAATTATGTATCCATGAAAAAGGTATTTACTTATTTCAGAGTTATTATAGTATTTCTTAATATTCTGTGTCTTTTATTATTCATATTCCTTATATATGTGTTCAATTTATTTTATACTTATTGTGATTTGAGAAAAAAAAGGGTGTTCATATGCAGTAGGTTTTCCTCAGAGACTCTGAGCTTCTAAATTTTTCTTATTAATCAGACTATATTTTGTTGCTCACGAAAGTACTCGTTTTAAAACAGTGATAGGTTCAAATTTATTGTGGAAAATTAAAAATGTTTGGTACAGCGAGGACAAAAATACTTTACTATCAGACCCTTTTAAAAGATTTACAGTGAAATGGTGAAACTTGAGGAATACAAACAATACTGTAGCTTTACAATATGAAGTATTCAGTTTTCTCTCTCCATACTACACGAGTAGGTTGACTGCATGAGAAGAGAGAGACCAACACATTTACTTTAACTGCACAAGCACTTATGTTTCTCATTTTGAGAAAACATCACTACTTGACCTCTCTTCTGAACGGCGCCTGGTTCTTGTCTGAGGTCCCTGCAACCAAAAAAATGTTGATTCACTGTCTGTTTACCTGTTCAAGCTGTTGCACGGTCAACGTAATCCATAAACATTATCTACACGTTTTGTTCTTGTTCTGAGGGATAAATAGGATTTTACTGACAGTGCAGCCACTCATCTCTGACGGTTTAAACTACCTCTGTTTTTGCCTCTAATCTTTGCCTTCCAGAGGATTAATGCAGTAATAAGACAACATTTAAATACTTGTAGAGTTGTTATGTTTTTTTTCTAGACATCATGTTGATATAACCATGATTTTAATGGTTTAGAGTCTTGACTTAAATGCATTGTTAATATATTTATGCATTGAGTCAAACATACTGTGTTGCATATGGAAATATTTCATCATTGAAAATAAAGTACAATGAAAGTGAACGTAAGTGTTACTATCCTGTGATCTTGTGCTGCTACTGACCATTTGTATTGTGTTTTTTCTTGCTTTATATGTATAAATGTGTTTTAATTTTTTTGTAATCAATTTTCCAATAGAAAGCGATAGAGCACATCTTTAAGTCATTTCAGCCTTTTCAAACTGCTGCTTCTTGTAACCTACAGCTCTGAATCTCATTTTTTTTAATTGGCTTTTTAAAAAGTTGTGCAGGGCTCCTTTAACCAGTCATACTAGTTTACTAGCTTTTACAGAAGTCAGAACTAGGCATTCCAGGTCGCATGCCTCAAGTCACACCTGAAGAGGAGGAGCAAAGAGGATTTCCTGAACTTCATTTCACCATAACACTTTAGTCCTGATGGCAGCAACCAGCTCATTCTCTGCGGAGGACTTACATTGTCCTCAGTGCTTTAACATTTATAGCTTTCCTGTTCTCCTAAAATGTGGCCACAATGTCTGCAGAGCTTGTTTACAGAGGTTCTGGGAATGGAAAGGATGCCGAGAATGTCCTGTGTGTCGCACCGTGTCCGTCCCTGGGAGGCCTCCTATCAATTTGGCACTAAAGATAGCTGCGGATGAATATCAAGCTCTGAAGACAAATCAAGAAGTTTGCCGTTTTCACAACGAGAAGCTGAAGCTTTTTTGTCAGAATGATGAAGAGCCCATCTGTCTCGTCTGCCAAACATCACAACGGCATAAAGTTCATGAATGCTGCCCTGTGGAGGAGGCAGCCCAACAGAAAAGGGTAGGGTGAAAATAGAAACTGGTAAATAACAAGATGGATATGCTGTACATACACTCCAACTCACTAAACTATAGAAATAAATTAGTTATCAGTGAGAGCAAAAAGTGGCCGCATCTCATCTTTTAAATGAACGGGTCAATTATTTGTCTCATTATAGACATCGAAATACAGACAAAGTATTAAATTCTCAGAGTCCATAGTGACATCTACTAATTTAAATCTAAAGGAAGTAGTTTACATGGATAGAAAACAGAGGAAAGAGGCACATTATTTGTTTCAGCTCCAGATTTTTACATCTGACTCTTCTGTAAACATTTCAGACAGAAATTTCAGCCAAGCTGGAGCCTTTGAAGAAAAAGCTGAAAAACCTAAATGAGAAAAAGGACCATTGGGAGGACACAAAAAACTACATTCAGGTAAAAGTTATCTTTTTCATTGTTTCCCTCATAACATGACTTGAGTGGTGTTGTACCTATACTCTCACCGTAATCTACCTGAAACAAGTGTGACTTGTTCATTCACTTCTGAGATAATGCAGGCTGAGAGAAAAATCTGTCAACATGCCGCTCAAGCGTTTGTTTTGTTTACTGCTATAACAACTGCATCAACATTACAGACACAAGCTAATGAAATTGAGAAAGCCGTTAAGGACGAGTTTGAGATGCTACACTTGTTCCTTCGTGAAGAGGAAAACAACAGACTGAAGGTGCTCAAACAGGAGGAGGAAATTAAGATCCAGGTGATGTGTGAGAAGCTGAAAACCATCAAGGACCAGATCAATACCTTGTCCTCCACCATCAGTGACATAGAGACGGCTCTCAGAGCGGAGGATTTACAATTTTTACAGGTACATTTACAGCCGATATTTACTCACTTTTTTTACAAGCTCCGAAGCACTGAGTTACTTGTCTTGTCACTTACTCTAAAATACAAAAGCAATTAATGGACAGAATTTAAATCCCAAATTTAAATTACTTTCGCTTGAAATGTTTAAAAAAGGTCACCACTCAGATATAATGACCAATAGGCTGATAGCAATACTGCGATGTGTGTGTTGACCATTCAACCTCCCAAGGTAACAAACGTTTCAAAACCAAGAGCAGTTCGAGAAGAACAAACTGAAAATTCTTCATAAAAAGGAGTGAAAGAAGTGTAAAAAAGGAAATCTTGCACCCAAAATAAACTATTGCTGTTTATTTCAATATCCACTCAAACAGCATATCATTTTTATACCATCATATCACCACTTACATAGGTTAAACATTTACCTTACTTTGGCACAATTTGCTAAATGCACCTCTATAATGTGTTTCCATTGCAAACACACACCGATCTGATCAGATCCCATTGAAAGGTGGTCTGTCTTACAGTGGATAGGAAATGTTTGAAATTGGATTATATTCACCTGTCAGTTAAAACCAATATGAGCCACATGGTCTACGGCCTCTCGAGATTTCCCACTCACCTACTTCCAGTGCCCTTACCAAAGTTGGCCTTCAAGTTTTGTCACTGCATCTGCAAAGTTGTGATACTAACTTGCTGAAAGAGATGATGAACACATACCAAAGCGCTCAAAAATGCCGAGGTCATTGATGCTATAACAGGTTTTTCCTCAGACTGTATTTTCCCACGATTACACACACACAAACTCACAAGAAAACACAAGTATTAAGTGAAACCAAGGATATGAATCACTTGCAGCAAACTTAAATTTTGCTAATGTAGTTTGTTGATGACTTTCCTCTGTCTTGATGATAACACAAATTCATGTTAATAGAAAAAATATTTTAAAAAATAATCTGCTACTGTCGAAGCAGCTCTGTGGTTTTACCTGGACAGACA
>JAQNCA010000028.1:15937162-15962528 GCA_029783725.1 Acanthurus tractus
GAGCTGGTGGTTTGCTCTGGCAGGTGTGGCATGTCAGACTAACAGACTTGTTGTTGGACAAAACAAGTAACATCGCATCATGAATCATTTTTGGCTCTGGGAAGTTGTGATGAGAACTTGTGATCAGTTTTCTGAGGTTTTATTATACCAAACAACTACTCAATAAATCTAAAAAAATAATTGTCAGATTATCAACAAAGACAATTTAAATTCTCAAGTCTCTTAGACTAAAGTTTTACAAAGAGCATCACTTTCAGGCCAGTATGGAGAGAGAGAATGATTACAGAGACTATTTTAACATTCATATAGACATACAGGTGTTAAGCCAAAGGCTTAAAAATGTGAAACTATTCTTCAGTCTTTGGGCTGACTTGTCTTTAAGTTACATATTTTCTCCCTCCCACCCTTCAGTGGAATTCCCACGGCTATGACATCGCCAAGACATTCGGCTCTAAACTAACCTCAGTGTCTCCAGTGTGGCTTCAGCTCCGCCGGCGGGGACCAGAAACCTTTGATGTTACTGGACTCCACGATCATGACCCAGGTAGAAGATCCTCTCCTCTGACAGTCAGACAGGAAGTGCTTTTAAGTTTTTGTCAGTTATTTAAGTACCACTACAGTGTACATAAAGGGGTCTTTTTGTCTTTTCAGGTTGGGTCAAAGCTGTGCGAAAGTCTAACAAAAAAGTCAGGATGGGTGAGTAAATGTCTTTGCCACTGCCCACAATTCCACTGCGATCTGTTATTTACTAGAGCTGCTTGATTGTCTCTACTCTCAGTGCCTCGAATTTTATTTGACGGCTGGTCTTACCACGACTACATGAGCGTGCTGGGCAGCGAAGATGAAATTGAAGAGCTGGGAAGTGAGCTGGTGGATGTTGCAAAGGTAATTAAGCGTTGCATTTAACTGTAACTCCCTTGCTGCAGTGTTGTTTTTTCTGTCTCTGTCAAATGAAGCTTTGTTTTTGCAGACTGAAGGTTTCGATGGTTTCACGTTGGAGCTGTGGAGCCAGTTGGGAGGTAACAAACGAAAGTGAGTTTTTCTGCCGACATGTTTGTATTATTGCTCATGCATTCATCCTTTTTTCCAAGATAATTCAAACACAAAATCTTGTCCGTACAGGGAGCTGGTCCATTTGGTGAAACACATCTGTGAGACTCTGAAGGCTAAAAGATTAGACTGCATTCTTGTCATTCCACCTGCTGTAACAAGGTGAATGAAATGAGTTTACTTTCAGTGTCTGTACATTCTTAAAAGATTTTGCAGTCAGTGCTGACTTCTCTTTGCTTTTTTCTTTTCTGTCGCTGTCAGTTCGGGGCAGCCGGGTATGTTTGGCAGGGAGGAGTTTGAGCAGTTAGCCCCAGCTGTGGATGGATTCAGCCTCATGACATATGACTACTCCAGCGGTGCCAGGCAAGTGTCACAAATGAGTGATGTCCATAGGTTCATGATTGAGAAATGGAAATATTTTAGTTTGTGACATGAGAAGAGTAACTGACAGCTACAGAAGAAATCACAGCATGAATACAGACAGTGTTTTTAATTTGGTTCTATGTATTTTGTTTAAATAGGCCGGGCCCGAGCTCTCCCCTGCCCTGGGTGAGAGACTGTGTCCTCCAGCTTGCACCCAACACTCAGTGGAGGCAGAAGATCCTCCTTGGACTCAATTTGTATGGCCTTGATTTTGCAAGCCAGGGAACAGAACCAATCCTGGGAGGAAGGTGGGATATCACTGTGACAACCCAGGAATACTTATTTCATATTTTATCATTTAAAGATTTGTATGGTTACATTTTGAAAGAGTGCTGGTGACTAATGCAGCCTTGGGCCTCTAGCCTTAAGCAACAGCTAAGAATGGGCTACTGAGGTTTGGTAAACTCACTTTGTTTGTATTCCAAAACCCCTGATTTTTCTCATAATATTGTAGTTTTCAGCTCCAGCTGATGCTGCCTCAAGGCAATTTATTAGATTTCATAAAGCTCTCCTTGAAGGCACAAAAGGGTTTTTACAACTTTTTACTTCTGCAGTAGGACTCCTCAAGACCAGAACAGGACTACAGGTCTTGAGTGGTACTGCTTAAGCCCTTGAAAACATTTAAAATGTCTATCATAACTTTCCCTCTATAAGATATACATGACTGAACAAGCTTTACTCTGACACTGTCTTGAACTTGTCTCTGATTACCTGCAGGTACATCGAGCTTTTGCGTGAACACAGGCCAAAACATATCTGGGATGAATATTCTGGAGAGCATTATTTCAGTTACAAGAGGTAGTGATTAGA
Source organism: Acanthurus tractus (assembly GCA_029783725.1). NCBI lineage: Eukaryota > Metazoa > Chordata > Actinopteri > Acanthuriformes > Acanthuridae > Acanthurus > Acanthurus tractus. The sequence goes on from JAQNCA010000028.1 coordinate 15,939,446, forward strand.
CAAATTTAAATTCAACAAATCATGGTTGAAATCTTTCTACAGCCTAATTTTGACAATATGTGTGATATTCATTTTAGGAACAATGCAGTCAAGCATGTGGTGTACTACCCATCACTGAAGGTAAGTCTTTTACATATAATGAAACATAAAAATAAAATTAGTGGTGAAGGAAGCCGGCTGTTGCTTTAGTTCATGTCATGTGTCTGAGCCAAAAAAGGCTGCTTGAGCACACCTCAAAGACTACAGTTGAGGGCTGGCTAGTATGTACATCCTGCACCTGCATGAGAGGTTATGACTCTCCATACCAGCAAGTGGTGGTAGTCTAGTGTTTGTCATTTAGAAATGGAAATCCTAAGACCTGGCCCTGCCTATCTTCAAACTGTTGTTACGATAAGGCTGCTTTGCCTATCACTTTTACAGCCTTCTGACACACCATTTGAACGGTTTTGTATTATAGCTACTTATAATTGAGAATATGTAAAAAGTTGCAAATAGCACTGGTGCTGTCAGCCCCTGGTCTATCAGTTGAAGAAAGGCTGAAGAAAGAGAGAGAAAGGCCTCCTCGCATGCACACATTTGCTTAACTGGACGGCCAAGCAGATTAACTTCTCTCACTGTCGGGCTCTGTTGCTGATTCAACATGCTCAACCAGCTGAAAAGCCATCAACAAGGGCAAACTAGTGCCAGCAATATGGGACACTGCAAATTAGGATCACAGGCACTGACCTGTGGCCCAAAATTGGCCGATGGCAGTTTGTTGGCCTGGTGTGTCAGGACCTTATGAGTCAACACAAGGAGCAACATTGATGATTTGTTCAGGATTGCTTTTCAGTGCATTACTTGAAGTGATTGTTACATCCATATGAGGAGATTAACATTATTAAAATTACTTTACAGTCCCTCTACCTGAGGATCTCTTTGGCTAATGAACTGGGAACTGGAATTTCCTTATGGGAATTAGGACAAGGACTGGACTATTTCTACGATCTCCTATGAGACTTCAACATGGTGGTAAAGACTGTGGACCTTGAATCATCAGCATATGGATTAATTTTATTTTTTCCTGAAAATGGTGCAAAATTCAAAAGCTGTAAGCATATTTGTTTGTTTCTGAGAGACTGACAGGGATCTCTGAAACAAGCGGTTGGCAGGATTTGGTTAATACTCAACTTATTTGAGGGTCATGACAGTGTTGAGAAATCTTGTCCATATGAACTGATCTGGGATTTGTTGATTCAAACGATACTAGCAGCAAGACAGTAGGTACTTCAGTATGTTGTATTCCTTTTCTTGAATGATAATGTGAAAAAAACAAAAGAACACAATTTGTACAGTTCAGCTGGAATGCAGTAACATCTGTAACATCAACCATTCAACAACAGAGGGTGCATGATCAATAATATGTATGAAGTTTAGAGGAAGGGTTTTACTCCTGTTCTGAGGTTTTTAGAGTTCATGTGCTACAAACATCTGCAGCTTCTCTTCGGTCAAAACTCAGAAATCTTCTGTTCTTCTCCTTAAGAATGCATCTTTCTTTGGCTTTGAACATCTTCAAAACTGCATCTTCTACTGGAACCCAAGTTTCCTCATTTTTAAATTTTCAAAACAAGACATTTGATTGTGTTTGTTTTTACAAGTTTAATAGAAGACACAATAGGTTTATTGACACATTATGAAGTTGTATATACAGTGTTGCCAAACACCTGTCTGACTCAGCATCTTCAATAATAATCTGAGATGAATGTTCAATAACATGAATATAAATGTGGAACAACTAAATAGTTTTTTTTAATTTAATGTTCCTGATGTTAACAGTTTTTTATTTTTACTTGGCATTACAGAGAAAGATAAGATTATTTACAGCAAGTGAGGTTGACTGCATATTCTGGCCAGTTATTAGGTGTCTGTCTATGACTACATGCACGGCATCTTCTTGACTTGCTGTAAAACAGAGATAAACATGAGAGACTTTTAGTTTTAAGCAGGCTTGAAAAGACTCATGAGTATCTTTGCTCTGTAGGTGAGCTCACCTGTGTATGATCCACCACTGTCTTTTACAAAGTCCTCCACCACCAAAGGCAGGTTGGCAAAGTCAGGCCTCCGAACCAGTTCAAACACTGACGGCTTGCAACAAAAACAGTGACTTTAGTACATGAACACATTAAGAAACTTGGATTTAATTCCCTCCTTTCTTATTTAGACTAACCCCTGTTAAGCTGTAGTCACTGAAAATCCACCTCTGTCCCTCAGTGGCACAACAAAGGGCTGACACTCCTTGTCCCACTGCACAAATAGGTTCTGCAAATGTGCAAATAGAAACCGAAAAGTCTCAACACCAGAAATATAAACTACATACTGTGTGCTTGTAAAATTGGCATCAAACTCACTTTGGTGAGAAATGAAATGTGTGAGAATGCGATGCAAAGAGCCGCTGTGTGCCAGGTCATTTGGTGCTCCAGGACAGTCTGGGATCAGCAGAGCCTGGTAACGTGCACCTGCAAAAGGTCATTATGACTTTACAGAGCTGAGTTCAACCAAGAGCAACAACAAACGCATTATAGCAGTGAAATGAACATCTCACCATCGATTGATTCAAGTTTGGCAGGTGTTGCATAGGGTTTCACATTGAAGTCCTGCACCCATCTAGCAGTGCTTTCATCAATTCCAATAAAGTCTATTGGCTTCCCCTGGGATAAAAACAAACAAACAAACAAACAAACAAACAAACAAAAACAACGCTCAGTGTCCATCTCCTTTCAGTACTCTGTTTCTCTGTGCAAATGCAACATGACGTAGCTTTGGTAAAAGAAAAGTGTTGGTTTCTTTTAGAAAACCTTTACAATTGAATTACTTGTCCGATATTGTACAAATACAACATTACAAGTAAAAGTCCTGCAACGAAACTTGTTGCTGACAGTGAAAATATACTAGAGTAATCTGGTAAATGGTATTAAAAGTAGAATTACTAGGAGCTATTGGGACAGTTTGAGAATTTTTGGCTAATTACTCGCCTTTAAGTACAAAAATCTTACCCCAGGTGTAGCTGTCTGCAGATTAAACACTGAGCTACAAAGGCTGAAGGACTGGTGGAAAGACTTTGCTGACACTCCTGAGGGAGCAAAACACATTTGAAAGATGTCAGAGTGCTCGATGTAAACACAAAACTTAGCTCCAATGTTAAGCTAGCTAGTTAGCAAATGTTTGACTAGAGCTAACATGCTGATGAAATGAAGAAGCTGTAACTGATACAAAGCTACTGTTGGCGAAGAAAATTTTACACTTCCTCACTGTTCAGTTCGTTCCTCTCATTAAATTCTGATAAATAACGTTACACTCGTAGCCTGCAGGCTGATGGACCCACCTTGTGCAGAAGCGCTCGCCACAATCAAACAAGTTGGTTTCGCAGACATTTCATTTGACTCTGTTGTTCTCAACACTCGAATTTTTTTTTAGCTTGCTTGAAATGAATAAGAATATAATCGGCAATGAAAAATGAGTGAGAAATACGCGAGGAGGAAGTACTGTCAGCTGACAACAACATCCGGTACGGCATTTCAAAATAAAAGTCAATTGACAAGCCAAGGGAAAACAGTAAGATGAGAAATTCTTTGAGAAAATTAAATGCATGGTATTTTTATTTGCATTAAACAAACAAGGATATTATATTTATTTTTTAATAACAACTTCGCTATAAATTGTATTATACATAAAAAATGCAAATATCAAGACCAACACTAATAGCAAATGCTGCAACAACATGCTCCTGTAACTCTTAAAAATGTGGTTCTTGACTTAAGGTTTGTCCATGCAGCATTATCTTAACATTGAGGGAAGATATTTAAAGCATGCAAAGGCATTTTACATTAAAAGAGCAGTGCTGCACAGCAGCATTATAGTATCTGAAGCATCTCTAATTTGAAATTTTATTAAAAAATATATTTATTCATTCAAAACTATTCATAATTTGAATTGGCAACAACTCAGCATACAGACCCGTGTAAATAACTATGTCATTCAAAAGTCTAACCAAAGACTTTACAGGTCAGTATGACACTGTAATTTTGTACAGTAAAGAGGGCAATGAATCAGTATGGATCTTCTTTCAAATTTCGATAAAGGCAGCACGTAAACATCATCCCCACAAGCTGAAAGAAAAAAGACATAAGGAACTTGTTAGTTCCTCGGTGTACACAGAAAGAAGCATTGTACATAGCTGCTGGTAATTTGCAATACATTATAATAGAGGTTTTTATTAACCTATAGTATGTCTGATAGTAAGTGCTCTACCTGAAGAAATGCAGTTCCAATGCCCACTGCACCAAGAATGTACAACTGACTCAGGATGAACTCCTCTAATTTCTTAATGCAGCCCCCCTAAGAGAAAATGTGAGATATTAGAATCAGAAATTAGAATTAGATCCTGTCATCCTGAGCCCTGAAACCTGTCATATGTCATTTATCCACTGCCCCACAGCTTTACCTACCTCCACCCTGTAGACATTGGAGGGATGGTCCCGTCGACCGCAAAGGTCAGTGGAAGTTTTGCAGCAGCTATCAGGAACAAGCCTCTCATTCACCTTGATCCATGCGCTGTCTGTCCAGTCTGAGTAGTTGTGACTGCCACAACACTTAAACTGAGAGGGAGCCGATGCAGGGACAAAACAAAAGGCCGGAAAGAAGAGACAATGGTGACTAACATGCAGGCGAAAGGGGCCAACTGTGATTTTAAATTCAACACTATTTGATCAAAATGACACCTGACATATGTTATATTAAAGTGGCATTATGTTTTTTGTGGTATAGTTGCCGGCCTGTAAATCAGCTGTGGTTTTAAGCATAGAGCCTCACTTCCACACCTCTTGCTGAAGTCTGTCCACAGCCTGCGTAACGCTCTCCTCCCCCGGCTGCTGGTATTTCTGCTGCATGGTCACCTTCAGGTTCTGCCTGAGCTCCTCATCCAGCTGTGAGACAGAAGAAGAAATTTAGTGATTGCCCAAGAATAAAATGTGCTGCTTGCTAACACCCCCTTCCCCCCCCATCAATAAAATAGATATGAATAGAAAAGAATGAATAGAATAAATAGCTCCCTGTCAAGTTTATTTCCTCCCTCTAGAATTACACTGTACCTGTGCAATGCTCACACATAACTCAAAACACATGAGCACCACTGAGACCCATCTCTTTGTTCCATATGAGCATTCTTTACTTGAATTAGCAAGGAAAAAAGTTTTTTGCTTGAATGACAAAGTGTAAAGAGTGAAAACATACCATTTTATATTAACCTGTTAGAGAAACAGGTTGATATAAAATGAAAACAGGGGAGCAGAAAATTACCTGGTAGCAGAAAGGAAAACACTGGAGCAAGAAAAAAGAGGGAAGAAGGAGAGGTGTGAGAAAAGTGGAAAAAGGACAAATGAAGGACCTGCGCAGAAGCATGCAGAGGAAATTTCACAACAGAGAGTGCAGCATGTCACGGGTGGCAGAGTAAATGTAAATAGAACTGATGGAGAGCAAAGTTTGAAGTTTGAAATGACATTAATGGAGTCACAAAAAAAAGAACAAAATACAACCAGAAAAAGCAAGAACTTGTTGAGAAACATTTACATTAAGAATGAGATTACATTTGAATAATATCTGTCACCATGCTTTAGTTAAATGTACACAAATAAATACAAACAGAAGGTTGTGTATTTCACCTCTTGATAGGTAACATAGGCCAGCAGCGCAGCAATGATCTCCAGCAAGAAAATGAAGAGCAACAAGCTCAAATACTGTAAAGATAAAGTCATGAAATATAAAAAATTAGAATGTTTTTGTAAACTACAACTTTAGCATTGATTTTAACCATGTAAGACTAAACACTAAACTACTTAAAAGAAGAATACCGATTGAACTGTTGAAAGGGAAGAGAAAGGGAAGTTGTAAACCGATGAATAATGACGGTTTTAATGAACATGGAAATAGACATCACGTCACAGAGCTTGTGCCGTTTTAATTCAGTGCTACATCCTCTCACTGCGTCTGTCTGTCTGTCTCTCACACACTCTTCAGTCCAAGCAGCCGCCTGTGATGCCCTTCATTCCTCCGGCATGAGTCGCACTCTAAATCTAAACTCTTAAAGACACACTCTGCGTGACTTTGTCTGTTATATTTGACAGTCATGCCTGTCTGACATAATGAGCTGCACTGAATGCAGGCAGCCAAGACAGAAGGTCACCAAGGATTAACTTTCTGTATGGAGACTCAGACCAGGTTGTGTGTGTGTATAAACAGGAACTCTCCTTTGTGTCTGATTCTGAATTAAACAGGATTACTGCTTTGGTTGAGTCAAACAAAACAATTACAGTAAAAATGAAAAAGAAAAAAATGTTACAGGACGGTGTTTTGTGTATCTGATCCATTTTACCACAATCAAAAGACTCTTCGTTTCATTCAGAGTGGCACAGCATCCAATTATCCCGGTCACAATCACTATGACTCCAGCAGCTATCAGGATGTAAGCTGAGGCCGAGTAAAGGCTGGAGCTTAGTAAACTGATGTAGTCGCTCTTTTCCACCAGAGTCCACACTCCCACCGCCAGCACAGCCCCACCTGCCAGCTGAAAGAACGGACCGTTATCAGCTTAACTCAAACCAGACGCCCAGATCAAGAATGCACCACATAAGATTTAACAGTCATAACTCCTAAAATGTGACAGTGATGCCAACCAGACAGACTCATGAGATGTTCAGCCTTTTTTTTTTAATCTGATGCAGATTCAAGTAAAGATATTAAAAATAAAGTTAAGTTTTATCATGATTTATATTGTAGAAACACTGTATAAATATCGGATTGTCTCAGAAATGCAGACTGTATTGAGTTTTTTTCCCCTCCTCTTTCACTTCTGCAAACCTATTTAACCATTTGTACAATGCAGACAATCAATTTTACCGTTCATGCAGTCGATAGAAACTAAGCAGAAAATAATATTACATATTTTTATAGAATGTAGATTTTAATAATTAGGTTGTTTTGTTTTCACTAAACCGTATAAGCAGTGATTCAGTGTCTTTAAAGGGAAGTCCTTATTAATCTCGGTGGCATCTAACGCATAGCCTGATTATTAATAATGGTATTAATGATATAACAGTATCCAGTATCCATCATGACACACATAGAGTATTTTGTTGTCTAACAGAGAAAATTAAAACACTTTCTTGTTGACTTACCCAAAAAAGGAGATTAAAGAGAAGCAGTAGATATTTCAGACAAATCGTCCCACAGGTTTTTTCATGCTGAACTGCCATTCTAAAATGTAAAAACCGTGTGTCTTAGTGCATTAAATATTGATGAACAAACAGGGGAAATTAAATGAAACATAAAAGTAATCCCTCTAGAAAATATAAGATAGCTAAATCTCCCTCTGGATGAACATAAATGCTCAAAGAACATGTCATCCCTTCGAACACTGAAGGTTTTTGTCACATATCTTTACATTCTCATGACGGTGAGCTGAAGCCCTTTAATGTCCTATCTGATTGAGACTAAGCTGCAGTATCTGTGTGTCAATTTCCTCTTTCAGTCTACTTTAGTTCCACATGTGGTATGAAAAGGTGATTTTCATGTAGGTCAAGTTTGAACACAACTACGATACACACAAGCTTTCCTGACAACACTTTCTTTTTTAAGATTTAAGTAACATTAAACAGTGGACCAAAAATGCAACATGGTGCATTTCCAACTTGCAGTAAAAGTCGGTTAGCAGAACAGTGGGGAGAGCTCAAAGATGAAATCAAATATGTTGTGAGGAAAACACACTTAACCTTTGCCACATGTCATCCAGCAGACAGATATATATGTCCCCTATCCCAGTAACTTAATCTGATCTTCCCACATTGCAGTGATATACTCCGGACTTTACTTCATGAATTTGTCAGCCTGTTTTAACCTGATCTGAACTTTCTTCTGCTTTATTTTCTAGAAAGGTTGTGACTCTGAGCATCATGGGATCTTAGGTTTTGGGTATCACCAAATATCATTCTTTTTTGAAGAAATATATAAATCAAGACGGAGTAAAGGATCATTAACTATCAAATATATTTAAAAATTACAATATCCGTCACACATGTAAGTTGTAATGCCATGTATTACTGTAGCACAACAGACTTCATGTGTAAATGTGCTTGTCCAGCAAAACAAAATCTTCTGATGGTCAGAATCAGAGTTATTTTTAACTCATTGTGTCATGGAAAAAACTGCTCCCCCTTTCCTCTGAGACTTAAATACTCCTACCTGATTTTCGGTTGGTGGACCCTGAAGGATGTAGATTATCGGGGTAACGTCTTCCCAGATCCCACCAACCCAGGAGTAAACACACTGCTGTCTCTGAAGGTTAAGTGCAACAGTGTCAGTTCTCAGTTGACACTCAGATCCGAGCCTCCTACCCAAGCGCCCAAGCGTCTGTCCTCTTTTGGCACAACAGGCAGCTCCATAAACTTTATAGAGTACATGGCTGCCCCCCACTGGTTTCCCACGCATATGAGCTCTCCTGACACTAAAACAAACTCTGTTGCTTCTCAGATTCTGTTCAAAAGGTTTGAAAACGACCAAGACAACAAAGTACTCATCAAAAATATATTTTATTGGATGAACAAGAAAGATGTACAACAACAAAAGCAAATGTCACAGATAATTTTCAGTAACCTTCTCTACAGAAAAAATGACAGGGTGTTATGTTAACATATATAAATGACCTCAGGAGTCTTAAGCACCTCCCATAATGCAACTGTCTCAACAAAGACAAATGTAATGCCCATCAACCATGGAGGAGTTTCCTTTTGTCCTCTGTTTCAAGTGCAGCAGCGACCTTTTTCAGTGTCTTTAGTCAATAAAAGTGCATCCTCACATTGTCGATCATGCTGAGACACCAACATCCTAAGATGGAGAAAATTAATCAACAAATGTGCAGCAGAAACCACAATATGTCTTAAAATTAGCTTGCAGTTTACACCACTGATCCTGCTGACAGTTAACAGGTATATATCCTTTTAAGATCAGACAAAAGACTAAATATATTTGAAACAAATATTTAGTTAAAATATATCAAGCATATTTTGTGTATATAACTAGGAAATTGTGCTGAAAGAATTAGTTTAAAAAACTGGTTAGTAATTCATGTATGATTTTGCACAATTGATTAATAGTTATGTCATTTAATATGCAAAAATCTAAATATTTTTGTATTTAAGCTTTCCAAATGTGGGGATATTCCACTTTTCTCTGCTTTATGTCTCTTAATAAATGTAATCTTTGAGCTCAAATATCTTATCAACTCTAATGAACAGGATTGGATCGCTTGCCTGACAAAACAAACCACTTGAACACACCCTCTGGCACTTTAAAATCTAAACCATTGAACAAATATGTTAAAAAAAAAAACAAAAAAAAAAACAAAATATTTTATTATGAAAACAATTGTTAGTTGAGGCCATTAATTAAAAGACCTCTCAATATTTCACAACACAATTCCACAGCAGCACAACAATAATCACAAAAGTGAAAAACTCAGTGTTAAATGAGGCCATAAGGAAATAAGAGGAAATAAAATGCCATACCTTGCCAGATCGGTCATCAGCTCCTCCATGTTATATCCAGTTTTGGCGCTGCACTCGTAAAAAAAAGCTTGATGTTGCTGTATAAACAAAGGAAAAAAATATTACATTTACTTACAAGATTATGTTTGTTCCACCGAGGAGTGGCATAGTAAGTAAATCACAACAGAAGGCAGCTTAAATATTCAAATGCGTCTTACCTCTGCTAGTTTCTGCCCCTCCTGTGTTGTCACTTTTCTGCTCTGACTGTCTGCCAGGTCCAGCTTGTTTGCCAGCAGCATCAACACTGCACCGTCACACATCTTCTCCTGAACACACACACAGCACATTCGCATACACACCTTTATTGGTGTTTAAAACTAGACAAAAATATATCCATGATGATAAGTTATTACATTACAAACAAAAATATCATAATAAACAGAAAAAAACTAAAGAAAGAGTTTAGATTTGATGCTCAGGTGGTTTTAGTGTCTATAAAGATTCTTGTGGCATTGTAATGTCAATTACCTGCAGGTGTATTCAAACTAGGACAAATTATTTTGCATGTTGTTTACATCTAACCATCCATCTCATCTCTGCCTGCTTACCTTCACAGAGTCCATCCATCCTCTCACTGCAGTGAAGGAGGAGGATTGAGTAAGGTCGTACATGGAGAGGATGCCGTCAGCTTTACGGTAGTATTGCTCAGTAATGCAGCGAAACCTGAATGAAAAGACAAAACATTAAAAAAAACCAAAAATGAGTTATCAAGTAGTAAGATTTAAGACTTACAATGATTCTACAGCTGATATTGATTTATGCGGAATATGTAAAGCCACAATAAAGAGCCTGCCTGGAAAACAAGAGATTAAATTGTGTTACATCTGACCTTTCCTGCCCTGCTGTGTCCCAGAGCTGCAAGGTGATGGTGGTGGAGCCCAGAGTCAAAGTCTTTATCTGGAAATCTATACCTAGTAGCAATAAGGTTTTATTCTCTACTGATATACAAAGAAGAGGCCGTTAATTATTGTGATAAGAGATAAAGAGATAGTCGTGAAAGAAGAGCTTACCAACTGTAGTGCTCATTTTACTGAAGCGGCCTGTGCAGTAGTGCTTGATGAAGGAGGTCTTACCCACTCCTGAGTTACCCAGGAAGACCACCTTAAACACTTGTTGAGGACTGCCAGCTCTGCTCTAAAATTCAGGTAAAAGCACCACCAAACTTATTTTGATATCAGTGTCTTTTGCTAAAACAGATCTGTGCTAGAGACTACAAAAGCCTAAGAATAATGTCATCATCGTTTAAATTCTGTAACTGCTGCAGTTACACAACTTAAATGATGATGGACTTGGGATTTAATGCATTTGTGAATGCATATGTCCCCTACCTGAGTTTGCACCTGTTCAGCATTTTCACACCTGACTTTACTTGGCGGTTGTTGTCTTTTGGTGGAACTTGTCACCTCTTTGTCATTGTCCTGCTCCAACTCAATGGATGTGCTCTGCTGTCTTCAGAAGCAATGAATACACATAATTAGTTGCTTCCTCTGGGAATCTACATTGCACTACTGCAAAGATAGTATATGTAACATCAGGTTGTCATACGAACCTTGTCAGTGGCTTGTCTTGCAGTAAGTAATTACCAATGATTGACCCTTTCTTCTGCAAAGTCTTTGTAACATTTGGAGTCTAAAAGGTTTTTGTGAGGCAGAGGAAATAAGTAGCATTAGCAGTTTTATAATGTACACTTTCTATAACATAAATACTTGTGTTTGTTATGGTAAGTTTCAGTATCTCTGTCTATAAAAAATGATGCTTAATACAACTGCATTATTTTAGACTCTTGGTACTTTCAAAAAGCAAGAATTCATACCAAATATGACATTTATTTTGCTGCAAAGAAGTTTAACATCATAATAATTTATCAGCGATACACTTATTCCACAATAAATTATACAACAAAACAAAAATACAAGAATTGCCCAGCAGGGTTTTATTCTGTATTGGTCAACATGGTTTCTTGAATCAACAAAAGAAAACCTGCCCAGAGATCAGCACTTCCTCGAGAACTGTGATAAAGGGTTTTATTTCGTAAACACTGACTTTCTTGAGTTCACTTGCATAAATAGAGCTATGTACAGTATTGTTAACAACATACATGACACAGAACGGAAAACATTTTTTCAACAAAAATCCTTCAGTTCACTGACCAGAGGAAAACAAACATTGCTGACATTGCAAAAAATCCCAAACCAGGTCAATGACATTAACAATCAATAACCAAACAATAACAGCTGCCCATTTATAAATAATCTTTGTCCAGAGGATGGAATACAGCGTGACTCATTCCAGGACTTAGCTTAGGTCGGATAAATCCTTTGTGTCCACGGAGTACAAAGGTCTTCACTGAGGTAACAAGTTAAAGGCAGAGGAGAAAGGACAGAGTGTCTGTCACTAACCCTCTTCTGAGACTGCTGGGCATCTTTCTCATCTCGCAGCCTTTTGTTCATATCCCTGACACAAAGAAAGAAAATCCATTACATTCAACATTCATGTACTGGTCCATGTTAAGAGTGATGAGAAGTTATGTGAAATTAAAAAGGCCAGAAAAAAATCACACAAAGTATCATTTTTATTGGGTAAATTCATTTTTTTTCCTTCACAATAAACGCAAATAAATGAAAACAGCAGACAGTAGCTGGTACCTCAGTAGCTCAAGTTGTCTCAGGAGGCTATCCTTCTCTTTCTGTATATTCCTCGACACCCTCATCACATTTCTACAGTGAAACAAATAACAGGTCATTAAAACATGAGCCTGGAGAAATTCTTTATTTTTAATTGGCATTGTACATCAAGAAAAAAAAAAGAATAAATGACTGATCTTTCTAAGATTTATATATTCAGGGGGGTAAATATGCCTTTGAGTGCCACAGACAAGTTAAGGGAGTCTGAAAGTATTGAGAGAATGACTAACATATTGGTTTGGTTTTTTTAAGGGACTTGTTGAACTAAATACCAGCCTTTGATAAAAACTCCTTGTTTTCTTGGTAATATAAACAGAAGAGTCTTATTCTCTGCAAATCTGTTTTATTTTACTGGTCTGACATGCAAAAGTCAAGAATATTTTTTAAATTGATCTTACATTGGTTACAGTAACCTTTATTGGCCTTAATCTAAAAAACTATTAACAGCCTGAAGGTCTTATGACTGAAACTGAGAAGAAATATCTGATGACCCTCATATGTTTATTGTTGACTTTTTTTTATACCAAACCACTTGTGCACTTAGCGAATCGAATTGCTGGGTTGACCATATTTTGGCCATACCTCAAGGAGACAAAGTGGTTTCATGATGCAACTTCTGACATAACTGTTGGGACATTTGCACTGAGTGCTGTTGGTCTCTCACCTCTGTCTGGTCGCTTGCTCCTGGGCAGCGTTGTGCTGCAGCAGGCTGAGCTGACTCAGAGCAGCCTGCAGCTGCTCTCTGCTGCTTTCAACCTGATCGTGTAACTGGAAATTAAGGCTGCGCAGTTGCTGGTTCTGCTCCTTGATGTCCACCTGTTCATAGTTCAGCCGCTGGATTCTGGTCTCCAGCTTAGACGAAAAGGACAAAAGGTCCTGTTCATTCACTCATTAAACTCTCATGAAAAAAAATAATGTTGTTTCAATGCCTACCTCTTTCTGTTTGGCCAGTGTATTCTCCAACTCTTGCTCCTGAATTTTCAGCTCCTCCTCAAGTTGCTGCCCTCTCTGCCTCTGTCTAATACTCTCCTTGATTTTAGAATAAAATCATTAAATTCTATAGATTACTTTTGTTAAATGGTACAAGGTTGGACCAAATAGCACAGTCTGTACCTCAGCCAGGCTTTTCTCTCTCTCCTCTCGAATTCGGTTTTCCATTTCTTCATAAATGGACCGAACAACTACATCGTGTTCACTCTCCCGTCTGACACAGAAAACATCAGAGATGTTTGATTTTAGAAAACTCTGAATACACAAAGTTGAACATAGCATTATAAAAGTACACTGTGCTCCACATCCAGAAGACAGTGTGTTCAGACCTGCGTAGAGCTTGTTCTAAGCTGTCTCTCTCTCTGATTGAGTCCTGTACATGGGACAATGTGTGGATCAGGATGCCTTCCAGGACACTGAGCAGCTCTGGTCTGTCTCTCTGGAGGTCACACCACAGAGAACATAACTCCTGTTGACTGACACACAACATGAGACAAAACACAACACAACCCACAACTGTTAAGGTGTCTGTGGAAAATCTAATCTTAACAGCTCAATGTCACTCTTTTACATTACAAAATGACTAATGTTGTTTCCTGTAGCTGCAGATATATTTGACACAAGTGCAGTAGAGGAAATGCATCCTGTATTTACTTTTATTGAACACAGTATGCAAATATTGCTGCATGTAGCACATAAATGCTTTATGTGAGCAGTAAATGGATAAAATCTCAGGATCTCAACTGGAGGTGGAATTTGGACCAGTTTTTGTGGGTATATATATCCTTTAAGGTACCAGTCAATTATGTACAAGCCACCTAGCTTAAACAAATGCAATCAAACACAACAGTCATGCAATGAATTTTACTTTTATGAAAGTTATAATGTTTAGATTTGTTAGAACTTTCAGGGAGGTTTTGATTCAACTTAGAAGCTTCAGTTTGTGGTGCTGTTAATTAGCATTGTTCTGACAGTGTTAAAATAAAAGGTAGACTAAATAACCAAAGGACCACTGTATAAGACTACATTAGGTTTAGCTAGATGTACCTAATAAACCTCCAAATGAGAGTAGATGGTACTATATGTGTTACTGTAGAAATTATGGGAAAATTTTGGCAAGTAATTTGTGTCAGTGATCTTACTCTTCGAAGAGTTTGTCAGCACCCAGCTCCATCAGGATGTTTACAAATCTAACAGCAGCGGGGTCCTGGGACCAGCTCACTCCATCAACATCCTCTTCTGTTTCATCTTGACTCATCTCAGTCATGTCCTCCAGCCCCAACAGCTCACCTGCACCACAGACAGAGAAAAAACTGAGGATTTGGTTAAAAGTGGATAACGGATATTTGTAAATTGGCAGGAGCTGTCCCTCCAGATGTCACAGAGTGGGTTAAACTCACCCACAACCACACACTCACCAAGTCCTGTGTTGAACTCAACAGGAGTCAGGAATCCGTTGCTTCGTCGGTCAAGACTCTCAAAGACTGTCTCCAGCTGTTCAGGGGACAGCGGCAGCTCCTCCTGCAGCCTCTGACCACAAGAGGACAGAAAATTCAAGCCTCTACAATTGGCCTTAATTTTGTTATCCCGACATGTCACCTGCTCACCTGCATATCCCGCTTTGTGATGAACCCCTTCCCCTCTTTGTCACACAGCACAAACAGCTCCTTGGCCTTGCCCATGGTCTCTGCTTGTGGGCTCCCTGGCACCGCCTCTTTGAAGCTGGGTGAAGCCAGTGGACTGCGTCTGCGGGCTGACATGGGGCTCCCTGCTGACGGGCCCCGTGGTCTGGGGCTCAGTGGCACTGCCTCACCACTGCCTTGACCCACCAGCACCTCACCATCATTCAGCCACTTGGACATTCTGCACAGAGGCAGACAGGTATGAGTGTGGAGTTGGTGTGTGTGTCTGCCATTCAGCATTGGCCATGCACACATATTGACCTCTTAGTTCATTAATTTCTTCTGAATTTTTTACATTATTTGTCTGAGTCACATAACAAGTAAGCAAAATATTACTCAGAGTCCAACAGAGATGTCTCACAGTTTTTCAACAATGTTAAAGTTATTTATCACAGGATACGACTGGTCCAAGGCATAAAAGGCATTCATTTTCTTAATTACTCAGAATGAAATAAAAACACTTTGGATGTTCTCTCTTGGTGTTACAAAACATTGTGAGAATCTCTTTAGGTACTCCCTTGTCAAACATAAAATGCAGAACCAACTAAGCGTGACTCCACATATTATTTACAGTGATCAGGTGGCAGCCTGTCTACACTCAGTAAGATTTATAACTATTTAAGGAATCCAGTATGATGGCTTTTTATTTAACATATTTCTATGATGAATATTAATGTGCCGAGGAAGCAAATTCCTTAGCTTCAGGGTGCACATCCAGTTGCTCTCATGGTTTATTTAAATAAGGAAAAGTTATATTACAGTGATGCTGCCACCACCGGCAAATACAGAGCACCAGGATGTGTGAAGGGTAGAAAACAGGATGGTATCATGTGAGAAGATTTCCTATGTACTCAAAGGGGAGGGTGGACAGCCAGGGGAAGGGAAATGCAAATAAAACATTTGCAATTGTTTGCATGGTCAGAAAACCACAAATTTGAACAAATTTACTCTAAATAACTATGGTCAAAACATTCTAGAGTACCTCCATAAAAGGTAATTAGACAGTGATTTATGACAGATAAAATGATAGCAAATTAAAGTCATAAGTCTCCAGGTTACATGACATTTCTATTACACAACAGGAACGTTCCAGGACAAATCATATAGGTAATCAAATACCTTTACTGAACAAAATTAGAAATGTTACAAAAACCACGCAGAAAAAAAACCCCCTATTTTCTGGGGGTCATTAAGCTACGGTGCAAATTGAATTAGAGTCTATGCTGTTAAATGAAAAGTTGCCTCTACTTCCTATCTGTCCAGTCACGCTATCTATGAGGTCATAAAACCAATACCTAAAAAGCAGCTTATGCACTGATAAAGGCTAGTAAAGCATCTTGCTGACCGGTGAATATCAAAACTTTATAGCATTAATTACACATTCTGGGATCCTAGGTGTGCGTAAACATGTGTAAACATTACATGTTAAGGATTTTGTATATCGAACCAGAATCCCCATAAGCCAACAGCCACGCCAAAAGTCAAATAAACTTACACACCTAACTCACTTTAGCAAAGCCGGTGTTTGGTTGAAGGTGGAGTTCCCAAAATACAGGAAAAGTGGTTATGTATTTAGAGTGTAAAACATGTAGGCTACAGAACTGTCAGTCAAATTAACCTTTACAGTCTGACAAATGTCAGGACAAAGCTGTTCTCACTCTGACTATGTGAGCTGACTTCCAACATATGTTGCTTGAAAAGTGTGACAACTCTGATGACAAAACAGCAAGTTAGCGAAACTTCGCGAAAGGCATAATAACGTTTGACCGAGAACGTTACATGACCAAAATGTATGACTGAAAACTCATCTCGGCGACCCACTATAAAGTAAAATGTTTTACGTAGTTTAAAATTTGGGGCAATGTTACTTGAAGAGCTAACCAAAACCGAGAGACTGAAATTATGTGAGTTTATGATTAAAGAGTAAAAGAAGCACGCAACAAAACAGCTGGTCGGTGGTTAACATATATCAATGGGCAGCAAAAGAACATTCATATTTCGCCTTAAGTTATTGCATTTAATGTCAATGCGGGGAAGTTATATAAACTTAAGGTACTCACCTTTGGCGTGCAGTGTGCGGGTGACCACTAACTTTGATCACTTCATAGTCCTACAGTCAAATTACGACTTCAGCCACTTGGTGGCAGTGAGGACAGCATGCTATCGAAGCTTACCGTAATGTTTAAAATAGAGCACAAATTAAATCCATCCAATCCCGCGCCTAAATGCCTAAATACTAACTGTGATAGCGTCCATAAAGCAGCGTCTTCATGTAAATTTTTAAAATAATAAAATCATCAAATTACGAACAACCAAACGTCGCTTTTGCAAACAATTATTTTGAGAAATATTCCAAGAGCCTATTGGTACGTAATTACGGTAAGAGGTAGCCATGAGGTAGAGGTTACCATGGAATTTACGGAAATACATACGTTACCGCTGAAAAGCAGCAGTGTACGCGCTAAGGGGGAGGCATTGTTTGTCGATAAAAGTGGAATATGATCAATTCCTTGGTTCTTCCTGACTCCAGCTGACTTTTTTTATTCTTCAAACGTTTTTTCGGTAAGAGTATTTTGTTTTAAATGGCGTTTGTGAATAATATTCAAACAATGATGTGATGGTTAGTGTTGACCAAACGTTAGCAAACGTGTTAGAGGAGAGTTCCCCGAAGTTCAAATCTGAGCTGTACCAGTGCCAACCGAGTGATTTGTCGTGGAAAAAAGATTGTGAAACAGTTAGAAGTACTTTCTATTATCCCTCTCCTAGATTATCTTCAGCCATCACTGCATAACGTTAGGCTGCAGTCTGAGGTAGATTAGATGCGTAATACGAACGGGAGCGTGCAGCCAGAATAACATCAAAACAAGACAACGTGTTGTTCCCTTAGGTGAAATTAATCGGTAATCCCAGATTTAACGTTTCCACGCTTGCCTCTGTAACAGCCTCAGCATGTTTACCTAATATGGTTAGATTTACTGCTAATTTAGCTGTCTGCGACATACGACTATTTACATCGACTCTTATCACTGAAGCACTGGCGATGGCTACTAAGCAAAGACACGAGTTACCGCCTTGAATACGCTTCGGAGGTGAAAAAGTTACAATGCTATTTCTTTCACATTTCAAGCCATATGATAATATGTATGTTGTTTAACAGTTTTTCTGTTCTTTCTCACAGGAGATGCAACAAACTAAGGGATTTACTACACCAAAGATGTCAACATGCAGCTCATAAAAAGATCTCAAACGCATTATCGGATATCTTGGACTTCTTGCAATTATCACAGAGACATATTTTCCCTGAGGACAATGAGCGTGTTTCTGAACAGTGAGACAAAGCAGAGTGAAGAAAACTTTAAGCAATAGCACATTCACGGCGAACAGGACTAATTGCTGACTATGTGAATGGACAAGTTGTGAAGTCAGAACTGTGTCTGCTTTTAGACTTCTGCAGTATTTTTTTTTTTACTGAATTATGTAAGGCAGTGAATCTAGACCAAACGGACCTAGGTCACAATCAAGTACCTGCATTTTGCAAGTGTGAAGAAAAAAATCCAGAAGCAAGGAGTTGAGTAGACAGTGAAGCTTGTAGGTTTGCAGGATCAGCCCCTGAAGATGCTCCAGACCAGTAACTACTCTCTGGTGCTACTGATTCAGTTGACACTTTTGGCCTATGACCTCTTTGTGAACTCCTTTAGTGAACTCCTGAGAGGAGCACCTGTCGTTCAACTAGTGCTTTTCATGTAAGTAGCTAAATGAAATGCTGATTTTATTTTAAGTAGTTTAGTGTTTTTTATATTCCCTTCTCTTTCCATTTCTGTTCTTGAAGTCTTGGTGTTTTTCACCCAGGTTGTTAATGGAACTAACTTTGCTCTTTTACTTTCAAACTGGTAAACATCACAATTCCAATTTTATGGACTTTGTTTATTTGCAGTGCTTCTGCTCCTCTTAGGTTGAAATATTTCACCTTTTAGGTCAATAATTTTTATTCCATTACTGTGTTCAATGTATGTATTAGGAAAAAAAAGGTTAAAAAAATCTATGTGAAGGAAATGTATTCAGTGGCATTTCTTTACTAAATAGCCAGTCTATTTAGCAGTGCCTATACCACCTTTATTGAACAACAAGAAATGTAACAGTCTTGAGTGGAGTCCCTCATTCTGATATAGTGACAGGTATTTTGGATAAAATTCACTGCCCCATTTATAAGTAATCTGAATTACTGCTAATTTACTGCAAACACTCCAGATCTTTTGCAGGTTGCTTTCCTGCATCGGGAACCAATAATAAAAATATACCTGAAAATATCTGTTCACAGCATCCAGGACATCGCCATCTTGTTCAATGTTATCATCATTCTGCTTATGATGTTAAACACCTACGTGTTCCATGTTGGCCTTGTGTCCCTGCTGCTCAAGAGATTCAGGGCTCTGCTGTTTTTCTCAGCTCTTTACCTGACCCTCAGCATCTGCTTCCACAGCTGGGTGTTGGTAAGCTATGGCACACCAAGACAGATATCTGCATGTCACCTGCACCTTGCATTTTGATATGTATTTAAGTGAAATTTTGAAAGATTCAGTTTCATCCTTGTACACATGCTTAACTATATACAAAATTTTACTCTATTTAACCTGATGAGTATTTCCTTTTTCTTTATCAAGAATCTAAGATGGCTTGAGTCAAACCGTTTTGTTTGGACGGACGGTCTTCAAGCTCTTTTTGTTTTCCAGAGAATAGGTAATTTGCAGATTCATTCAGAGATGCATTTTCCCTCACACCTAATCTATTTTTCACAGTCTTAGTGCTCATTGAGTAACTGCTCTTCTTTCTGTGTCAACAGCGGCTGTGTTATATTACTACTTATACAAACGCACTGCAGAGTATATGGGTGACCCAAGGCTGTATGAAGACTCTGCGTGGCTGCGTGATGCCTTTGCCAGAGCTTGTCAATGAAGGGAGGACAGTTATAACATGAGACATGCTGGGATCCCAGAAAAAGACTTTCCTCTTATGTAAAGGATACTTCGAATGTTACACTACCCCAGATTTATAAAAAAACTAATGGGCTGATGTTGAACACTGGTGAAAGTTACTTACAAGTAAAGAGGGTGAAACATAGCATGAAATGTATTGTATTAAGCAGGAGTGGTTTGTTAATCTATGTGGCCTTTGTAAATCCGTTTGAGTTGCAGACAGAATGAGAGTGTTTACTGTTACAGATGCAGTTATCCTCTTCCATGGCAAGTTTGTTTGATGTATGTATGATTTTTAAAATAACGTAGTGACAGTTTTGTTGAAAACATTCTCTTATTCCTCAACAAAGGACGATATATTTCATCTTATTTTGCCTTATCTAAATGAATGTGGTAGAAATGTCATTTTAATAAGCCAACTGTAATGTGCATCCAGTTGTCTTTGAATGGAGATCTTTGAATCGTGTCCCCACTGTTTTTATTAAATAATCCTTCTCTAATCCCTGTGTTATCCTTCATCACTGGAGTAGTCAGTATTATCCTGGAGACAAGGTGAAGCAGGCTGCTCTATTTTTAACACAAAGATTAATCAGGGATTGAGGTTTTAGGCGCCACTAGTAAAACGCACCATAAATAGTCTTCAGTGCGTCTAAATAACTGTCTAATCTCAAGCACCCAATAGGTCAAGCAACAGTGAACTTCTGGTCTCCTCCAACTAAAACTGGTAATATTTACTATACCTATATAAAATCTATGAAATCTAAATTCTAGTCTGGATTACTGCAATCATTGCAGATATCAGGCTCAACAAAGAAAGACAGCAAAGTTGTACAAATCCTCTTTACTTGTGAAAGAAAAACAATGTCCATATAATCCCAGAATATTGTCAGTGCAGTCCAATTAAATCAAGTCCGTGTTGTTGGTAATGTCCTTGGTTTCACTGGAATGTCATTCTTGTAAGTCAGTAACCTGAAACTAGAGGGAAAAGGGAGCAAAGCTTACCACTACAGAACAGTTTCAGTTCAGTTGAAATAAAAAAGTAGACTTTACAAGATTTTAAATGTACCTTCATACATAGATGCCAACCCAGAGTAGTAAGAACAGCACCCCAAAGCCCATGAAAAGTGAAGCCACCAGAGAGATCAGCAGCTCTTTGTAGACATCCCTTGTGTATTTTGTTGATGTCACCTCATAGCTGATGAAAAGTTAAGGGTTAATGCACAAAACACAACAAACATAAAAATTTTGTGCTATTTGCAAAATTTTATGACTCTTGCTGCCAATTGTAGCTAACTGAACATATTGTCAGTGTATCACAGTTACCATCATCCTATGTTCTTCAAAACCCCTTTCCATAAAATCATGAAAAAGGCACATTACTACAGAAGAAAAGCAGAATTTTGCTCATGATCTGGTAATAATTTATAAGTGGGACTTATTCATCAGTTAAACTGACATTACTGCAAAGTGTACCTTTAAGACTGGATGATTGGGTAACAATTTTAGTAATTAACTTTTCTTTCACTAAGTATCTTACCTCAGAGTATGTAATAATGTTTGTGAGCATCTACATGCATATGTTCCTTGCCCAGCCATATTTTCTCTTTAAAAGGTCTCAATAACTCAAATCTAAGTAGTTAATGCAATGAGTAAAGTGTTGTTGTTATCTAATGAAATCATAACAAAAACTATGGATTACCAAATAATTTATATTTTACATTGTAAACAAATAAGTGGATACAAGTAACTACCTGGGAATTTTAGTAGGTGGAAACCTATGGTTTGGCTATCGTGCTACTGACAGAAATAGCAAACCTTAGCCATTACAGCTGGCATAAGACTGTGACATAGCGCTGGCTTTGATTTTATAAGTTCTTTTGGAGCATGCAGAGGCATGGATATGAATAATAACTCCATTTAAGGGCTTTTAGCAGGCTGCTATTCTACACAGTCGTCTTTTGTAAGAGACCTTCTGTCATGTCAACATATAGATAGTATTGTGTGTAACAACCAATGAAAGGATACACAAAGAACCAGGCAGTAAAGAACATGCCGATGGCCAGCAGGACGACAGTGAGGTGGGGGAACACAGCCGGGTTCACCGGGCTGGTGTATCTGGTCATAGCTTCAAGTTCCTGCAGCAACAGCAAAGAGAAAGCATTGCGTTAACGCTTAATACCAGCAAATTGAGCAGCTACACATCACTTCCACGACCGTACACATCTACTTTAACGTCCTTCCACAATGTAAGAACTAGCTACTGTTCAATTGATTTTATCAGACCGGCTAAATTAGTGAATTTGACTCGAGAAGCTAGCATACCCTTGCTAGTCTGCATTATCTCGCTACACAACACAACACAAACTTCACAAAGAAAGCGCATTGTTTTGTTGACTGAATCAAGTATAGTATGTACATATAAACCGCATATAATTGTATATTAAAGTAACAGTTGTATGAATAAAGTTAATGTGAGTAATTCTACCATTGTGTAATGAAGTGTAGCTTCAGCCTCTCTGGTCCAAGATGAAAAGGCCACGTACTGACTATCACTTCCTGGTTTTTCGTGACGCATAGCTGACGTCGAGAAAATGAGAATTTTCAGCCCTCAGTTTGTCTCTCAAGATTCACTTCCTCTCAAACTGCATAAAAATCCAATCTCTTTCTACTCTCCTACCGTAGACTGTAAACTGCATACATCTTTCTAAACTCTCCCACTGTATTGTCGTAGCTGTTTGCTTCTCGCAAATGAATTTGCGGCGGTGAGAATTCCGTGCCTGAAAGGCTAAACTCTGGGCATTAGTTTTTAATTTTTTCTAAACAATGGTCAAAACGGTTTTGCTGCCATCTAAAGGACAATTTGTGTTCCCTTCATAAATCAGTTGGCAAAATCAAACAACACAAAGTTTGATCACAAATTTATTTACTACATGCATTCATAATATTACATCACATTTTTTGACAAAAAGCTGTGTGAATGTAATGATAGAATGGCATCTAAAAAGATAAAGCAGTGATATTTGAGTACTCAACAAGTTAAGTGTTATGCCGTTTTCTCTTAGCAAGTAGTGCTACTGAAATCAGAAATGTTTGTTTATGTGTTTATGTGTGTGTGTGTGTGA
>JAQNCA010000028.1:15962628-15972911 GCA_029783725.1 Acanthurus tractus
ATGCCGTTTTCTCTTAGCAAGTAGTGCTACTGAAATCAGAAATGTTTGTTTATGTGTTTATGTGTGTGTGTGTGTGAGAGAGAGAGAGAGTGCGTGTGTGTGTGTGTGTGTGTGTGTGTGTGTTCATGCACATGTATTTTTAATACTTATCAATCATATTTGGACTGTATTAGCTAAAAGTTAATATATTGTTGATATTACCATAACAACAACAAAAAATACCAACTATAAAAACAATATGATAAAACACATCAGATAAAAAGGAGCGTCGGTAGTAACAAAATGAAGCTATACAGTTACATGTAATGCAGTTCTACCAGAATATTTGAAAAAGGTCTGGTGCACCGGGCAGAGCAAAAGCCATTCATATATACAGTGCAAAAAGTGCTACAGTGGTTTTATTATGCTAGTTGGTGCATTATAAATAAGCTAAAATAGTACACTATATACCCACTGAAGTCATAAAAATTATACTGAAAGCAGTGTACAGTGTATAGATTCCATAAACTTTTGTCTGATGGCTGTTTTTCCCATTTAATATTGTTTATACATTTCAGATACACTAGTGATTTTTTTTCCTTTCTAAACACAGACAAATATGGAATATGGATTTTAAAACAATTGTCAACAAAAGCAACGAAAGCATGGTGGTAAGAAGAAGTGGAGAATGTTTTTAAAACAAGAAAACACAGTTGAATAAAAAACATTATACCATTCAGTTATATTAAAAATGTTATCACTGCCTATTCTTACTTGTATAGGCACAGGAAAAATATTTAAAACATCTGGAGAAATACACCAAAGACTCCAGTGTATAATACCCATTTTTATCTCCAGTGTGTGCCTAAAGAAACGCAACTCCTTCTCAACTTCATGAGAGAGCAATTAAAACAGAGTTTCCATAGCTGAAGTAGCGTTCGAGATGCCTGCTGAGCTGAGATGTTTCATTTTAGAGATATGATTGGGCATGCACCTGACATGATATATGCCATTTATTGCCTTACCAGCATTCTGTCCAGTTAGCAAAATACAGTGTAAGTTATTCCAGTGTTTCTAGAAATATTGTCAATGGTGGCATTTCCATTATCAGATGCTAGGAGCTGTCAGTGTTTCAACACGTTCATTTCCAGTGATTTGTTTACTTATCCAGTCTTGTCACATGTCCTCCAGTGAAACAAATGTATGCTTTCATTTAAGAACCACTCATAAGAATTTCTGTATACATATGCATCAACATTTTATATAACAATTTGATGTTTCATTTATGTCACAATTAAGATAGGAATACTGCAGAGTGCTTCCTGCTTTATACAGTGTTATGTCAAATGAGGGGATAGCAGGGAGTCTAGACCAGTGGTTTTCAAACTTTTCATGCCAAGGACATAAATTTGACACTTGACCTCCATTTGACAGAGTTTGTCCCAAGATTTTTGTATGATGTGTATATGACGTGGATGATGCCAATGACCAAAATTATCTTTAAGTCTGTTGCTATGTTACTTATGGATGGAATTTTAGTAAAAAGAAATTATTCGTCTCTTTGCTGTGGACTCTCCTCAATCCCCTAAAGGACACATTGGGATTGCTGAAACCCCATTTTGAGTACCACTGGCCTAGTTAACTGCAGCAGCCTCAAGCACAATGCTTCACTGTAAGGACCCAGGATTTGCCAGTGTGCACTACTGAGGTACAGTATATTTCCAGTGCGAGTTGCAACCATTCACTATGGCCTTCAGCAGAAGCCAATGATCTTCTTTCCAGTGTATAAAACTACTGAAAAGTGTTTTTGTTTTCAGTTGACACTAGTTTCAGTGTGCATACAGTCATTGTATTAAAAAATAGACAAAAATGTATGTAGTGTCATCTGCAGTATCTCAGCCTGAACTTAATTCAGAAACTTGAATATTGCTAAAATATAATTATGGCTTATAATAAGCATTGGAATACATGGTGATCAGTAATTAAGTGAGCTAAAAAGTCCTGGATGTTACGTACACAAAAGCAGTTAACAGTGACACAACACAGTTGTCAGTTACAGTGATCAAAAACATCTTCAGTGACAGAAAAGAAAAACTTATTTTAAAATTCCAGTGATCACAGCAAAAGAGATGTCTTAATGCATAAATGGAGGGGAGTACAGTGATGACAGTGGCATATAGTTTTTTCTGTATGAATATCTTTAAAAATAATGTACAATGATGAGACAAAACCCCATCCCACCAAAATAATGTACAAATGGAACCACAAAGGAAAAAATGTGGTGTATTGTAAAGGCACAGGGACATATCGTCTTCCTTCTCACACACAGCTGCTTTGAATGACAAAATGGTATTCAGAGTACGATGAGGAATCTCCCTCCGTGGCACAACTCACTTCACTCTGTCAATGAAATGCATTTGAAGATAAAATCATTAATCAGTATTAGACTTAGAATTGCACAATAAATGAATCAAAGGAACCTTGTCTTTAGCATCTGACTGTTGGAGATCAAGGTTACTCACAGACATGGAGACCCGGAAGTGATAGGTGATGTCCTGGTGAGACAGCACAGGCACTGACCACAGGTGATGAGTCCCCTTAGGGAAAAGCATAAAAAATGTATATGTTCAATATAATGAGTCTCTGAACAAGAAAATTATAGAAATTTGTTGGGAACAAGTTTTAATTAAAAAATTAGGCTAGTTTCATGCACAAAATGACAGAAGAGGAAAATGTGCTTTGGTTTTACAATGAATTATGATTAAGTATAGACCTGTGTACCTTTTTTGATGCACTATGTCCATTATAGAGCTCTGTCTCTGTGTGGTTGGGGCATAAACGTCCCTTGGTAGCTCCACATTGCCGTACCCACATGCTGTTCTTAAACCTGCAATGATTGAATAAAGATGAACTTTTTCATTGCAGATGTTTTTGTGGCTTATTTATTTTCATGTGCAGATACAGCTAAAGATCCACTTTTTAATTGTATGAGTAGTGTTTTGTAAAAAGGATTAGTTATTATTTCCAGATAATTTCTCAAGAGCTAATTGTATTAAGAATTAGTTTGTATTAAGGATTAGTCATCATTCATTCATTCATTTTCCATAACTGCTTATCCTTTTTACAGGGTCATGAGGGGGCTGGAGCTGATTCGGAGGGGTACACCCCTAGAGAAGTCACCAGTTCATCACAGAGCTGACATATAGAGACGAACAACCAATCACACTCACACCTAAGGGCAGTTTAGAGTTACTAATTAACTTAACTTTTATGTCTTTGGATTGTGGGAGGAAGCCAGGATTAGTTACCATTTCCTGATAATTTCTAGAGAATTTACTAGAAGTGATTCTGTTATTTGAAACTAATTACAGGAAACACAGATCGCGTTAGCGACGACAGCATAACTCAAAAGTGGTTGTTGGAGTGGAATTCCAGTTTACAGTTTGAACCCATGTTAAATATGGTGACCAATCATTTATCAAAGTTTTTGATCATAACTGCTTAATTTTATCCTTGCCTGCTGAGCACAGGCTCCAGCTCACTTAGCTAAGCTAAATTAGTGTTAATTGGAATTAACTAACTGTATTTAAAACCTCTCTGTATTATACATATAGTGCATGGCAAATTACATGGTTCCTAAGTTTTTCCAAAGCATGAGGAACCTACAATTTCAGAAAAGTACAGATTCGTAAGGGAAGCATTTCCATGGCATGTGTGCGGTTAGATTGTAAATTGTAGATTGTGTGATGTTTGTTTACTCACGTCATGTGCAAAGTGATTTGTGAGATGGAGGAATTTCTGTTTCCATGGAGTGATACTGTGTAACTAGACATAAGAGAAGGAGAAGTAGCATCAAGAAGGACTTAAATTCAAACTGTAGTCATGTAAGAGATAAAAATACTGACAAGTAATAATTCTACTGAATATAGTACAGTAATATTATAAAAACGAGTTAAGAAGTGTGACTTATTCAGGTGCTTCCATACAGGAAATGACAGCATGCCTTTAAATAATTTAAGGCATTAAAAGTTGCTCTGGCTGCTTGTAGCTGACCATCACCTTGTAAACTTTACACTACTTTTTCTTTTCATTTCTCATCCATCAATAAGCCTTGTTTAACTTTACAGTATATACCTGCAGCTGTCAGGTGTTTTGCAGCTTTGTGCTGTGATCTCTTGGTTTGTCTCCACAATATGTAGACTTGTCAGAGAGGGAGCTGACCTTCCTCCTGCAAAAGTAACAAAAGTTGCATTAAGGGCATAATAACCACTGCACTCTGTTGAACAGCAGGTAGATAAGCTTTGTTTGCTGTTGACTTTTCTGTGTTTGCATACTTCTTATAATTTTTGTGAAGAAAGTGCTGTGTCTTGACTGTGTTTGTGGTTTACCCTTCATGTTAAGGCTGCGTTGTCTGCGTGACACTGTCTGCTGACCCGAGGGCAGACGGTTGGTGGCTCCTACTCCATCCAGGTCTGTAGGTGCTGGCCTTTTGGATTTGGCAAAGTACAAAGGAGCTGAAGTGTGACTCAGACGGTTTCTGCCGCGCCCATCCTTGTCCAAAATCCTCGACTTGGCCTTCTTAATAAAAGTGCTGGGCGTGGGTACCAGACTGTCTAAATCTAGAGAAGGAAGGTAATTTACCTACATTGAAAGCAAATTCATATACAGGATAACAACTCATATTTGTTTACTTACCTGATGCAGATTGGTTGTTACTTAATGTCAAAACAGTAGCTGATTGGTTGCTTGTGGCTGTAGTTGAACAGCAGGCTGGATGAATTTGAGGAAAACAAGAGAAAGTATCAGTTCTCTAAAATATGCCTTAAAAAACTCTGAGTATATTTTTTAAAATCTCATTTCATTTAATATCAGACATATTCACCTAATAGGTAATTTTGCAGTAACATATAGGATTTTTTTGGCCATTACATCTTATTTCAAGAAACTCTTTTTTTTTACTTACTATAAACAAAAAAACACCATACTGTGATTTCCTAATTATTAATTATTGAAATGGCTTTTTTTGCAGTGTATCTGCCTTGTCACCTTAACTTTTCACTTTTCAAAACCACCAAGCTTAGTTTGTCATCTAGTTAGGATCACGTCTCACCTGGTGCAGTGGTGGTGGATGGTATAGTATAGGGACTCTTGCGGGATCCTAGGGCAGCTCTGGACCTACAGGGGGTCAAGAACATGCTTTACTTAAAATGATGATACTTTTTAACACCAAGTTTTGATGACTCATGATCTCTTGCCAGACATGACAAGAATATCTGACTTAGCAATCAAAGATAGACTGAAAGAGTAGCTAAGGAAATGAGTAAAGGAGGAGGAAAGACAGTCGTTGAAAGTGTACCATGGGCAGACAGGTGGACAGAAAGTTACAGTGGCGGTGAAGATGGGCATCCAAGAGATGTAGAGAACACAGGAAGGAACATAGCTACAGAAAGCAGGAACAGAAAATATAAAAAGACATTAATAAACGGGGGAAAATTGATTTCCTTCACTTTAAAGTTTGAGCGTCTGTCCCTCTCAGCAGCACATACCCATCTTTCTCTGTGACGTCTCCTCTGTGGTGAAGAGTCAACACATAAAGGACAGACATGGAAATGACGCTGTAGGGGAAAAGAATCCAATGCATCATTATCACCTTACTACTGTACACATATGAAGCTGATTCTTTTATTCACCGATATTTTCTCCCCCACATTTTGCTGAGTCTAACCTGAAGGCCATGACAACGACCAGGGCCAGGATGGTTCCCTGCATGAACCTCTGGCTGATGCAGCCTTGATCTGGGGCCGAATTCTGCAATAAACACACAGAACACACTTAAACTGTAGATCCTGCTGTTTGATTACAACACAGTTTAAGCACTTTTAAGTACATAATTATCATCACAGACCTTGCTCCCAGGTTTGACTGACTTCTTCTTGAGTGGGCCACTTCCTGTTCTGCTGAAATAACTCCCAGATTGGCTTCACGGACAGGAAAAGGAAAAGTAATTTTGTCATTGTTTTCTACTCACAGAGGGTTCTTGCCTGCTGTGATGCAAAAATTCGGGGCATTTTCAGCTGTTTTTCCCTCACCTCACAGTGCCTCCACTCACGGTGCTCTTCATGCTGTCAAGACGACGCAGCTTGGCCAGTTTGCGGCTCCAACGCTCCAGTTCGTCTATACGAGTCTCCAGGTTGTCTGTCAGCTTGCACAGCTCCTTCACTGCCCCCACATTCTCCATGAAGATACGTTCCTTTGAAATTAGAGGGAGAGCTGTTAGTGCATATGGAAGTAATGTGTATGTATGTATGTGCACCATATGTTTATGCTCAATTGTTACCTTGTTGACAACCAACAGATTAGGGATAGTTTCTCCGTTGGCACATACAATATCGCCTCCCTCCTTTACTGCTTCAGGCAAGATCTGCTGGACCTCTTGAGCGATCACTCCTACAGGAGAATATAACAAGTGCTGATGTAAAAAAAGCAGCAAAAGCAGACATACTTAACATCTGCAACATCCCACAAACCACAAGAGACAGATCACATATTAAGACACTATGATGAAAACATGATATACAATGTACAGAGAAATGAGATGATGGGGGCAAACATTTGAATTTGTTATTTATGAAGTGGTTACCAGTCTCTGCAGTGTTCTCTATACCCACGGTGGCGGCAAACTCAGGCTTGTACTGATAATGGACCAGCCTCATCTGAGAGATCCTTTTCAAATTGTCTGTGGTGTCGACCTACGCACAGACAGAATGACAATGACATCCATGCAGGTGGTATGAAAACACGATGTTCATGTTACGGATGAAAATGCAAAATGAAAAGACAAAACTCAGAGCTGAACTACATAGTCCACTGTGCTGAACTGGCCATTCGGAGGACATGAATCATGATTACAAGCACATGAGGCATACAGGGACACACATTGACAGTTTGGAAACACATGCACACCCATGTAGATACACACTGAGTGTAATTCTGACCTCCTGGACATTTTCTTTGGCCCTGATGTCAGAGGGATGCACCAGGGAGCCCATGACCTTCAGGTTGCCGTGGACAACAAGGGCCTCATCTGGCCGGTCGGTGTTGATGCCGACTCTCCCGTGGTGGTACACCGAGTCTGGAAGTTGGCCACGCTGCCACAGCACCTCGTTGTCACTTTCAAACTGGCCTGGGTTGGATGCCTGTAGCAGAGAGACAAAGGAGAGGGTGCACAGACAAACAGGGGTTCAGATGCATCTGAAAGATATGCCAAAGACATAACTGCAGTATTTGTAAAGGAGTAGTTTCAACAATTAACTTTTTTTTTTTTAAGTGATGGGTATTCCCTCTCTGGATGAAAGTTAGATTTGAGGATTGGTGCCACTCCGCCTGTTACAGTTTTATTAACGGTAACAGGAGGAGCACTCTGGGGCATCCAGTAAAGTGCTCTTTACATTTCCAGATAAAGAAAAATGGCACATAGTAAAATTTGCCTAATGGCTTCAACAAAACACCCACAACCTCTCATTTTTACTTTTGGTTTTTGTTCTGAGCTATAGAGATGCTCTTAAGCAGCTTTTGTTTTTTTTTGTTTTGTTGCATGTTTTAGTTGAGGCACGCTAGCTGTTTCCTTGTTTCCAGTATTTGTGCTAAGCTAAACTGATAAGCCAATTGTTCCAGCCACAGATGTGTGACAAGAAAGCAAATAGGTGTATTTTTAAAAATGTGGAACTATTCCTACTACACAAACCTACAATGTTGAGGATTGACTTTACATTCAACCCAAAGCTTACTGCAATAAGTGTTTAAATTTACTGAGTAACAAAATTATTAACCAAATTGCTTTCTTGTGTAAGCACTTTGGCTGACAAAAAGTACATGATTGCGCAGCTCCGAAGTAACTCATATACTTTTAATGCTCAAGTAGTTAACTATGCATCATGATAACATTCTCTTCTCATCCAAAGTAAATACAATGCCATCACTGTCAAAAAACATGTGTCTTTCAATGTCAGATCAGCTCCAAGTTTATTTATTGGTTATAAAAAAAACCTTCAAGTATGTTAAATAATTAATTGCCACAAAGCTAAAATAATTTTTTCTGAGTTCACAAAAGTTTGATGTATTGAAGATACATGTTTTTTTGATGGACAACGATGGCATACTTTGTTTCACAGTTTGAACTCTCCTTGACTGTGTGTAGTTGAGTGTACATTATGTGCACTGGGGATCGCAGCCATGCAAAGTGGAAAGACAGAGAATGCAGAAGATACAGTAGACCAAAAGGCAGACAGACATGGCCAGACGTTACCCTGACGATGATCCTCTCAGACACTTGGGCAGCCACAGTGTAGCTCTGACTGTGGGACTGAGCGTGCAGCGCCACCACCAGCATGAAATACCTGCCAGGACAAAAGCATTGCGTTACTACAACGGCTTTGATTGGATCCTGTAGGGTCCTGTGTTTGTGTTCGATTGTGTGTTTTCACCTCTGGTCAGGGTTTGGTTTGCCCTTCTTCCTCATGTTATTTGCTGTGGTCTCACTGAAGTGGAGCCGCCCAACTGTGACCTTTGTGACCTGCTCTGAGGGCAGGGTGACCCTAACGAGAAATAAAATCACAAACAATGAAACATTTTTGTTTGTTGTAGTTATTCTTCAGCTCATACTGGCCATTAAGCAAAAGTCCCCTCCTTGTGCATTTTCAGTGTAATCCATCCCCGAAATCCCCAGTCCTCATTCCATGGAAAACCCTTTTGTTTTTCTGTCCTTTAACAGCAGCTTAAAACAAAAACAGACAGGGGAATTCGATACTAAAAGGACCTCAACTGTGGAAGACAGCATCTAGCTGATAACTCTTTTCTGCTGAAACTTCATTTTAGTTTAAGATAAACAACTGATTATATTATCACACAGCACAAAAAGTGTAGATTTGTCCTTCATCACTTACACTGGAAGTGCATTAGGCAGTGATCTTTTAATGGCCGGTTTGAGCAGGGGGAATTAGTAAAACAGTCAAAAACCGTTTTAATGTAAACATCCGAGCATCTGAAGATTCTTTTAACACAGACTCGAAAGAATGTGAACGTTTCAAGTGTTCCGACTTACAGCACTGGCTTAAAGGGTCTCTTGCTGCGGTCAGACTGTGACTGCTCCACACTGATAGACTGATTCATGGCCTCAACCTTGTATCAAACAGAGAAATTAAATTTACACTAAATTCTGTGCGGAGCAGACATTTATCTGTGAAGCTAATGTCATGCTGACTATCCTGTTTTCACTCACCTTTACTCCGTTAAGTTTGAGATAGAAGCAGTCGATTGGCTGCAGGCCTTCGCTTGTCTTAACATACTTGGGATCTCCCAGCATGCCTATATATACCGTGACCTGGAAATGATTCTTCTTCTGGCAAACGAAAGCATCGTCAGCCAAGGAGAAGTTGAAGCCCTTGTCTGCATCAACACGGTAAGTCGGCATCGGACTGAAGGCATGGAGAGAGATTGCGACATATGAGTAATGTGAATGGCAAGCTCACATTCGTTGTATGGAGAAGTGGAGGTAGAGCTTTGCCATTTTTATCACAAGGGGGAGACTCTCCACCTTACAGAGGGGGCGTCCACATGCACATTCTGGGTCTGGAGGTCCTCAGAGGGATAAACATGTGAGTGAAACATTTGTAACGTGCTCTACGTGGGGAGCTTATATGAAGAAGGTAAACCAAACAACTCTACTGCTCTCCTGTGATGCCAAAGTATTTTTATGTAAATACATGTCTCCTCATTGGCAGAACCCCCTGTGTTGGCCCCCGATGACCCCTGGCTGGGCCTCAGCATTGGTGCTATTATTTTACAATCCTTATAAATCTAGTTTTAAACAAATGAAAACCCTCTGTTCCCTTTAAGTGAGCGTAGTGTGCCAAAAGTTCTGATGGGCAACCAGGTGGTTTTGATAACATATCTCAAAAGGTCTTGTGAGTTCATTTTAACCTCCCTCCCTATCTATGCTTCTTTTCTATTTTGGCATTGCAAAAGCAAAAGCAGGTGTACACTAATTTTTTCTTATACCCCTCCTCACGTTGTCTTTCTAAGCCGAAACCCTGCTCACGTTAACTCCCTCGCACAACTCACCTCTGAGGAATTCGTGGACCTCTGCACCCCAGCTATTCCTTCTTAACTCCTGCTGTACACTTTGTTAAATTATTTATTTAACCAATTAAAACTTCTTTCATTTTTTTGGCTCTCTGTAGAGTTCTTTCAGTTCCTTGGGGGGGGGGGGGGGGGGGGGGGGGGGGGGGGGGGGGGGGGGGGGGGGG
>JAQNCA010000028.1:15973011-15991456 GCA_029783725.1 Acanthurus tractus
CAGTTCCTTGCCACCCCCCCCCCCCCACCCCCCCCAAATAAAGACCTTAAGATGTACAGATAAGCCAAAATAAATTCCACCCACAGCTCTTTGCAGTTTGCGTCATATAGTGGTGTCCACTTGCTCTGCTGGTGAGGCTGCCACTTAATGCACTGATAGTTTGGGTCCAAGTAGGCGTTATCTGCATCCTGCATTAAGCCTGTGACAAACAGATTGACAGATAAGAAATTAAAGCAAAATAGAAAAAATATCAAGAATGTCTGCAACTGCTCTGTAAAAGTCTTTATCTGTATTAGAGTTAAAGGGTAGGTAGCAGCAGGTGAGAGTGAGGTAGAGGAGGCGAGGAAGAAAAGAAGGATGCCTGCCTACCTGGTTCTTGTTTGATGATACCTGTGAGGATTTGGGAATTCAGGGTGCTGTTGGGAGAGTCTGAGTGCTTCCTCTTCTTGGCCTGGTGAACAGGGATGCCACTGTGTGAAGAAATGGAAACACAGTCAAAAGTTTGGTACATTCCTTCTGCTCTCTGTCATCGCTCATGTTCCATATAAACTGGACAGCAGCATCATGACTCACTCCTGGCCCTGAGGATGCTGCAGTAGCTGATGGAGCATCTGTGTCTGTTGCATGTCTCCACTTCCGCTTGTGGCTGGACCAATAGGATACTGTGATATCATGGGCTCAGGCTTCAGATACATGTCCCGATGCATGCTGGGATAGTGCCCGTGTGGTGGAAGGGGCGGCGTTGGAGTCATATGACACATGTTCTCTGGTGTCATGGTCCTGATCATGTGAGGGTCTAAATCAAGGAAGCAGCATGATGTTAACATGCCAAATAATAAATGGACTGCATTTACAGAGCACTTTGCTAGTTTTTTGACCAATCAAAGGGCTTAACCACACAAGTCAGCATTTCCCCATTCACACACATTCAAAAAGTGATTAATGAGAGAGAATTTAGTTCACTATCTTGCTCCACTGGAGAAGCT
The DNA here is from genome assembly GCA_029783725.1 of Acanthurus tractus. Taxonomy (NCBI): domain Eukaryota; kingdom Metazoa; phylum Chordata; class Actinopteri; order Acanthuriformes; family Acanthuridae; genus Acanthurus; species Acanthurus tractus. Next base: position 15,973,998 of record JAQNCA010000028.1, read on the forward strand.
AGGGATTGAACCACTGACCTTCTGATGCTGAGTGTCCTGATTCTTCTCATGAAACTATTGCAAATACATTTTTTTGATCACACACAGAGGGCACCTTTTCTCCCTAACATTGATCTGTCCACATGTCAGACTGCAGTTTATTCCCTCCAACCTTGGCTAAATGTACCCTCCATTGTTTCCAACTGGAGAACTGGAGAGACGCCAATCAGATAACACCATTCCACACCTTTTCGCTCGTACTAATGGACAAGATCAACACAGGTGTGCGAACGGCAAGAAGTGCATAATGACTTTGAGCACTTTTGTTGTTCAATTTGTATGTCAAAACAAATCGAACATACACTGGTGGAAGCTCGAAACGAAAGCTAATATGTTTAAAAGAATGAAATTAGGATTATAAAATCAACTTTTCAAACAAATCATGTAAGCTATTGATTAATAAATAACAGATACCACTCCACTGAATTCTCCACTTTTCTTTTTTCTTGATTCTTGTAATGCTGCATCAGATACAATAAAGTGATGAGTAACAGATATGGACTGAAACAGAGGGCTGTGACCACAGATGTCTTGAATATTGCAGCAGCTTCCTCTGACTCAGTTAAAAGAAAAAAAGCACAATTTCTGATGTTGAACTGTCTCCATTAAGCGCTCCTTGCTTCTTTCTTCCACCAGTTTTTTGCAAGGAAAAGAGAAAGATTTTTTTACTCACCATTCACCTGCTGAGGAGAGTACGGCTCTGAGCTGGAGTCAGGGGGAGACTCAGGTAGTGTCCTGAAAAAGAAGATGGTGGTAAATTTTTTGATCACAAAAACAGTGATATTTGACTCTCTAATGATGCAAACACCTGAATTCTTGAAAAAAAATACCATGTTTGAAGTAGCCAAGCCCTTTCTCAAATATTCTCCCTATTTTCTCAGCTGCCATTATATTAAAGGGAGAAACCAGGATCAGAGTAAAGTGTAGATGTTCTTTACACAAGATCGTGTGCGTCAGGATTTTTTTGCAGAATGTAATTTGACTCTCTCTCTTTCTGTCTGTTATCAGTCTCCCTCCCCCTCTTAACCAGCTAGTGCTTTATTTGTACAAATGAAGCTTAATCAAGTATTGATTGCATAATAGACTTGTAGTAAGGTGTGTGTGAGCTTTCATTGCTTGCTTAAAAAAAAAAAAAAAAAATACTGCGTCATCCGCTGTAACTTCTGGCCGAGTTCATGTTCAAAATGTGAGTTGCACGAGCGTCTTGAACATTTCTTGAACATTCCTAAGTACCAGCTCATGCTCTATTTTCTCCGTCTTGCACCTCCATCCATCTACCCCTGAGGTGTTGTGCTCACCCTGGAGCGTAGTGGCCCCTGTGCTCAGGCTTGACGTGAGCCTGCTGTTGCTGCTGCTGGTGTTGGTGTTGGTGTTGCTGCTGCTGCTGCTGCTGCTGCGGACCCAGGCAGGAGTAGTTGTGTCTGAGGCCCAGGGATGGACCTGGGGGGTAGGCGCTCTGACAGTTAGGGGGCCCAGGTAGAGGGGCTCCTTGGCGCAGAGGTATAGGAGGGCTCACACCACACACCAACCCCCCAGAGGAGGACACTCCTGCCTGGGGAGATGAGTAATTTGGTCCTGGGGTGCTGTGGACCTCTGAGAAACAGCTGAGAGAAAAAAGAAGAGAAAAAAAGGATTAGCCTTATCAGAAAAAACAAATTCCTTTGTAACGACATGATCTGATTTCATTGGTGCATGTTGTTTTGACGTTGCCAGGTTGATGTGGAGTCCCTACTGACATGTCAGTGCTATCGTCCTCCTTGCTGATGTACTCTTCCAGGATACTGGTGTCGATGTTGGCTGGCTCCAGAGAACTGGTGATATCATGACCTGTGGCGAAGGGAGGGTTGAGAACACAGAGGGGAGATGGAGAGCATCTGGGAATTACCAACGGGTATCTTTCAGTTCCACACCCTGCCACAAGATCTTTTAGTTTCAGCACAAGCTTATGTTGTAAAAATTCCTTGTAATCGGATCGTCTGACTTATCTGGAATTAACTTATCAGTTTATTATTCTCTGCTTTTCTGCTAGTCTTCTACTCCACAGAACTTGATAACATCACTGTTATGCATTTAAAAAAACATTTTCCATCTTTTGCTTAATGCATTACCAAGACTATTTAAAAAGAAGAGCTCTGATTCACTTTTTTGACAATTTGAAGGCTGCAAGAGTGACCAGCAGTCTGAATATGTGTTAGTAGTAGTACATAAGAGATCTTGATGATTCAGGCTCTAACTACACTTCTGTTGATGGTCTCCATATAGTATCTCAGCTGCCTTTTCCCCAACTAACAAATAACCACACTTAATGTAAAGTAACTACAAATTACAAATTTATTAACCACGTTACTACACTAGATGGTATTATCCTAATTCTCTTCGTTCACCAACAATTTACATCTATCATAAAGATTAATTAAATCTAAAAGGGTTGCATGATTTAAATTGTTTTAACATAGTGATTTAGCATATATATTTAGGTAATTTTGTAATTCCCTAATGCTCCTCTTACTTCACCCCAGGGTCATTTTTACCCTTTGATAGTCAAAGCCTCACAAATCCCAAACACATGACCCCACTTAATCTTTAAAACACCAACATGTAGAACAAGCACTTATGCATATATTTAGAAAAGAGCACATCAGTTCAAATGAACTGGCCCCTTTTACCCTGCACAAAGAGAAACCAACTCAAATGTAACATGAGAGAAAGTGATGAATTTTTTTTTAAAAATGTCTCAAACTGCAGTGACAGACCCAAAGTGGGAGAATAGATGGGGGAGAGGCAGGGAAGAGGGGGTGAGGCGGAGGGTAAGGACCTGGTATACAGTGGGTGGGCAGGCAACCCCAGTCTTTCTCCTTCTCTTTTTTCCCTCTCTCCCCCTCACACACACTTGCACACACACACGCTCTCTCTCCGATAGATTAAGCAGCTACTCAGTTGGGAATGCAAGGAATTTTTGTGTTAGCATTGGGAAAAAAATCTTCTTTTCCCTCTTGTTTGTCCTAGACGAACGCTTCTCTTTTAATCAGAAACGCAGCAGAAATGTCACCTTTGAAGATAATTGTCACAGTTTCACTTCTGTACACACATTGCTACTGCCGTTGCCATCGACCATCAATAATTTAATGGACCATATGATCTTTGGGTTTGCTTTGTTCCATCCAAATGCAGAACTGATAGTCAAGACCTTTGATCATTAAATCCACAAACCAAACCACTTGCGTCCAATCAAATCAGATAATCAAACCAATCACCAAACAACCACAAATGCTGGCGTTTATCATTAAACAAACTCATGTTACAGTGTTTTTGAGGAAACTCGCGTGTTTACACAGACTGGCTTTTTTCACTGGTAGAAACAGATGGTTAATGTCTCTTAATACGTGCCAGTGCAAGGGGAGAAAAGCAGGATGGTTCCCCGTAAAATAAAATCCAGATGTGCACCCCACCCAAAGAGGCAGTAAATTTAAGCTGGCAGGCCTGATAACGAAAAATAGAGAGATGGTTAGAGAGCCGAGGGTAGAGAGATAGCAGCTTAAGAGAGCTGGGACAAGAAAGACAGAATACAAGTTTGATGTCCAAGAATGGAATAGAGGTCGAAAATGGAAAAAAACACATGCAACAAATGAGGAGGGAACATTATAAACAGGGCTGTAATGAAGACATTAAGTCCAAGGCTGTGCACAGTTGAGTTTATGTCAAGAGTGAAAGCAGTTTGAGATTTAAATCGAAAATGAAGTTTCTTTGGAGGTTTATCACTATGAAGGACCCCTTTCACATTATTTTCACGTTAACTAAATACACTGTTATAACAAAAAATATAGATTATGTACACTTTTAATGGTTGCACTTTATTTTTAAAAGATTGGAGCAAGAAAAAATGTTTTCAGAGGCAGATAATCTATCTAACAACAGTACTACAAAAAGGTTACAGTTATCGCCTTTTACAAACAGATAAGACTGTACTGTAATCACACGATAAAACATCACAATGAATTTTGCCTGAACTCATCGATCTAACTGCACGGACTTCAATATACCATATAAGACATGCTGCTGTTTGCAATTAATTTACATTATATTACTGAAAACTTGATTTAAAAAAAAGAACAACTAGGTGAGTTGATGTGATCAAAGATATCTGGGAAGTCCGAAGCCTAAGAAATGAACAAGGCCAAGACATTAAAACTGTTGAAAAGCTTGACTAGGGTTAGAGCTAGACTTGGGTACCACCACCCTGATGAAGCAGATGCATGGTCCATCATTCTGCTTGTTTTACATTTGTTCTCTTGTTGCTTTTTTGCTGATAAACATGATCACTGAGAACAGCGTGCAGCATGTTTGCCACCTTTTTTCTTGAACTTTTACTATCTTTTTAATCATCTACAAACAATAGAGTTTTTGCTTTCAGAGTCTGTCACATCACATTTGTAATGACTGAAGAAATATCATAGGCAACGCTGCCCTGAAAGGCTGTTTCTGTGCAGGTAACAAAAATAGAAACATGTATTAAGTAACTTGAAAATCCCTTGATCAGCTAGGTTGAAATTGCAGAGAACTGGATGTGTAAATTTCTCTGACTTCTATGTTTTTCTCTGTCCAGCTGTGTCCAACAAGGAACAGTGAAATGATTGTCAGTCCAACTTCGATACAGACTGGCCTTTTCAGAGATTAGGGGCTGAGAGAGGAGTGTGCGTTTGTGTGTCTGTAAGCATATGCGTGTATGTGTGTTTGTTTGTTTGTGTGTGTATGTGTCTGTAAAAGTGTGAATGTGTGTGTGTGTGTGTGTTATGCCACCATTTCAATGCCTGGGTTGTCAGTAGAGTAATAATCTAAAATGAGCACAAACACAGAGCCCATTTACAAAGTTTGACTTATATCAGCCAATCATATGCACAACTTTTACTTTCCTCACATTTTCTTTTCAATGATATTCTTTCTGAGTTGTTTAAACTATAACTACGGCCCCGGAAGAAAAGGAAGAAACACCAAACACAATTTAGCCGAACACAATTTAATAGAACTTTATACAGATTTTTGCCTCCATATGAGTTTCGTGCACCGTGTTAATAATTAAACACTTTCAAAGTAGGAACAAAGTCCATCTGATTATCAAACACTTGGACCAGAGTGAACTCAGCCGCACACCCACAGCACATACATTGTGCTAAAAGTGATACTTCCTATAAGATATTTGACATCAATTTGCATTCTAAGCCAAAAATTTTGAAAAAAAAAAGCCCTGCAACAGACAGTTAAAGTGATCGCTGCAGATTCATCTAAGGTATCACAGAACAGGTGGTTGTCTGTAGTAAATGAACATGTGTTAATATCTTAGTGCTCAATGATGTTTTATGTTCATGTGTTTTTCCCAGTGGCACTAGATCCTGTCACAAAAATCAACAAAAATCAACCAGGCGGATATCGATATAATTAATGTACATATGAAAGTAATCTACCTGTTGTTTTACAAGATGTCACACAGACTAGCCATACAGAGATTGAACCCGCAGTGTAAAATTTAAAGCAATACTATTAAACATCTACAGAAAGACAGCCGAATGTTTTGTTTAAATTCTAGGTCGACATAAATAGACTCAACAATCAACTCTATTTCTCCTGGAGTGTAACAGTGGTACTGTTTACACCAACATAAATAGAAAATTAATTAAAACATGTAAAATCTACCCCAGACAGTGTTAGAAAGCTGAGAGTTATAGATCTTCTTGATTTGTTTATGAGACAGGGTTATAGGTAAAGAATGGAGAGCATCACTACGACACAGACATGAGTTAAGAGGTGAATACGAACAGAAAACCCCTCATCTCACAGGGACTAATAATCACATCTAAACAGAGGCAGAGCAGACAGAGCGGCAGAGTACCTGCGCGTAGCCAAAGCATGTTGATGTCCTTGAGATGAAAGCACCTGAAAAAGAAGATGAGAAGAACAATTCCTTGCTATTTTTCACATGTTTCCCTACTCGGGCTGAAAGACTTTCTTCTGCAGACCTAAGAGACGAAGATCAGGGTAACAAATGTGTGTATGTGTGTGTGTCTGTGTGTCTGTGTGTGTGTGTATGTGTGTATACTCGTGCATGTTGTGTGAGTGTGTGTGAGAAAGACTAGGAGAGTGTTATAATGAGGATTATTTCCCAGTCATGAGAAAGGGCTGTACCAGGCTACCACACACAGCCCTTGTCGCACACAAGCACTGGTCGCACCGGCGGACCTGGCTCAGGAGATTACAGGAGTGACGAGGCTGGGACCGGGACATGGAGCGAGGTCAGAAAAAAACGAAACTCTCACAGGGTGAGGTTGAGTTTGAGGGCCAACGTCGGATGGAGGAGCATGGTGTGACAGAGACAGTGAACAAAGATTTGAGGAGGAATAAAAAGAGGGAAGTATATAAGAGGAAGAGACGGAAAGAAGAATACAAATAAGCACAAACAGAGCAACATTAAGAAAAATAAAGAAAAAAATAGCTTATGAAACTGATACTCAGATTAAAGATCAGAACAAAAGAATTTGCTCAAATAAACTTGTCGAATAAAAACAGTGTTTTTGGTTCAACTATAACCTTGATTCCTAAAAACTGTAACACTGAAAAACATACAGCTAATAAACAGAATACAATGATAGGCTTTTTTAGGCTTTTACTTAATTAAAAACATTACAACAACATGTAATTTCAAAAGAACTTCCAATGCAGAGAACCATAGAACCAGAACCATGTTATTGGCAGTCAGATTGTGAAAATAATCAGATAAATGTTTGAATTTCAGTTTGAAGGATTTTGTGACGGCTTTCACGTTAATGTTCAAGATGTGTGAGAAAATATCTTTTATAAACGGCGCTTGATCGGGCACTGGAATTTCTTAAATGTAAATAAAAGCGGACCAATGCACACTGACAAACTTACTGTGTAATTTTAGTAGTGAAACTAAATGAAATACTGTGTTTTGCTATCAGCTTCCTCCATATTTTACCTCATCAAATTAACTGACTTTTGTAAATATACACTTACTTTGAATTTGATGCTATCGTCAGGTTTTAAACTTTATTGAACAAAAGCACCAAAAGACTGACCGCTGTGTTGTGCTCCAAAAACATCTGTTTGGATCTTTACACAAGTGAGCAGGTTCACAGGTAACAGTGATGGTATAGTGCCTGGGTATGAAAGGAGCGTCCTCAAAAAGCTCAGTCATTCACAGGCAAGGATGAGGGGATGCTTGCCACTTTGTGAAACACATGGTTTTATAAAGGATGATATTAAATATTTTCAGGAAACTGTTGTCTGTTAAAAAGCTTATTTAGGAATCTGTATCACACAACCATGAACGATGAACGAAAACAAGCCAATTCAACTCATGAAGTCCAGTTTTTTACCACAAACAAAATCCTTTGGCTGAGGATTACTCAGCTGGCAGTCAGAACTAATGAAAGTGAGATACAGCATGAAAAAAACTACTTGTGGGCACTGTTAAGCCTGGCTGCTCAAAAACAATACATTCCTCCAAATGCAATGCACTGCTAAGCCCATAAATCAGAAGAACGGTCCAAACCCGTTTCAAAAAGGTTTTCCAAGATGGAGGACAGTTTTCTTCTCCGTGATTCACAACTACTGTGGGAGTACAGCGGAACTTAATGGGAATTTTGATACATAGTAATGTCAGTGACGATTTTTTTTTATCTTTCAAAATCAATATGAGTCAGAATGTGATTAATTCATGAATGGCTACGAGGTAAATATGCTCAGTGTTTTATTTCTGGCAGACACAGTTTCATAACAACTATTAGATAGTTTGTCCAATACTTTGTTTAATGAGCAAATACCTGCAAAACTAATAGTGTTATAAAAAATAATGAGATACCTAAAGTTTCTGTTGTGCTGAACTAGAAAATGGCACCATGCTAACATACCAAACATGAAACCTGCTGAGGCATTTCTGACATCGGCTGAGGCAATCAATCAATGATCAATCAGTCAGTCCACAGGAAGTTAATCTGCAACTAGTACAATCATCTTATAATCTTACAAATAAAGACATATGATGGTGTCATTTGAGGAAATGGATATTTTTTACTCTTTTCTGATATTCTGCAGACCAAACTACAAACAAACAAAATAATCAATGGAAAGATCAAATATGATAGTCACTGTTAATTGAAACCCTATTTACATTTTGTCTTAACATTGTGTAAATTCTGCTGTTATTTCTATCAAAAATTTTAAAACAAAAGACTTAGTTTGATGACACCTTCAAGTGGAGTCGAATGGGTTTTCTGTAGATTTAAACAGCCACAATAAAAGATGAGATTCTACCTGATTGACTCAGAGGGAATGCGTTATTTTCAGTTCAGTTCAAGTTTTATTTTCAGTTTTTATATGAGATGTGGTTACTTTTAGGCACTTTATTGTGGAAATGTTATGCAATGTGGGTAAAAGTGAAAACACTGCTGTGCCTTCATACAGCCTCACAAAGCTGCTATCATGGCTGTTCTTGTTAATGTGCTGTTAAATGTCTGCTTTTAATTGCTCGCTTTAAATTGGTGGCAATAAATGTTCTTCATTACACAATCCCATGAATTTTTCCATAATATTGCACATGTTTCAGTCAGTGCTTGTTTTGGTTGACTTCAGACTGGGCATTACTTGGAGTAACACAGCAGCAATGTATATCATGATCTTTTGTGTGTGCAAATGTCTGTGAGTGTGTGAGGAACTGTTTGTTGTCTAAGTGAGTCAGAGAGGAGAAGGTCAAGTTTTGGGGGTGGGACTGGTGGTTTCGCTGGGTTTCTCTCAACAGGCCGGTCTCTCTCCACCCTGAGTCTGCAGTATCTCACCTCCTCACCCTGTCTGCTCACTGTCACCCTAATGGAGTCAGAGAGAGCGAGAGCCCAGGAAAGGCCAAATACTCACAGGAGAAACACCAGTCTCACCTCATTGTGTTTTAACAGCCACCGAGGCTATGCCAGGAATGTACACTGTGCATTAGTGTGAATGTATACATATTTCACTAATCTGATTAAAACACAGTTTACCAGTGCCAACATCCATTATAGAGCCATGTGTGTGCTTCTGTGTGAGTGTGTGTCTCTTTTAGGTAAAGGGCGAGATGAAGATGGACACTAAATTATATATTATCCAAAAAAACATGATAAAAGCTATTAATATTGTCTTTTGTCACTAGTGTATATGTGACATTGATTGCGAAAAGGCCTGAATCTAACTTTTTAAAGAGACATATAAGTATTTTGATATCATTGGAGTTAGTCAAGAGAAAAAACAAGTTAAAAAAAGAATATAGGCATCTAAGGCGGCACCTACTGTATACTCATGGACAGGCTGACATTTTTAGTCCAAGCAAAAGTGGCTGAAATAAAGCCAAAGTAAGAACTCTTACTCCCAAAGCAAGAATGTAAACACACTAAATTCCTGTCAGAATGGCAAGGAACCTCTGACAGTCATGGATGGCTGTGTATATTTAAGTCAACACTCTGTGTATACTATAATCAAGTGTTACGTCTCCTCAGATAACTTATTATACATAAACCACAGTATGTGTTTTTATGTGCACTTGACTTCTCTCGGAACATTTGACATTAACTTTCTTAAAAAAAACGTTTAAATGTAATGTGTGTGGCAAGTTTTAAACAAATGTGACTGAATGCCATTGTCTTCTCTGTGATGTATAGAAATTTACTATAGGAATGTTATGGATGGACCAGTTTCAAGAAGGCATAAATATTCTCAGAATTTAATTGATTTGAGTGCAATTCAGTCTCCCCGCGCGCGCACACACACACAGCTTATGTGCTAAAAGTTAGGGTTGATAAATCAGGAAAATAGCCTGATAGAGGAGAAACAGACACATCTTTGTTTATATGTGGAATAAAAAGATAATCAGTACAAATCTTGATGATTTAAAGGCACAACTGACTATATAATGCATCTCTCTCAAGCCACATGATCAATTACCACTTTCCTGAGCTGATTTTGGTTCTTTTTAATGGCTGTTTGCCCTGTGATGACCAACACCACACTCACACTGTTTGAAATCGCATTGCTCATGCTCCAACATAGACATTGTGCCACGGAACCCTTGCAAAACACACCATTTATCTTGACTTAAATTCCTACACCCTTCCAACCCCTCATCCCCACCCTCCTCCACCTCGTTTTTTTTCTCTTAGGAGTCCCCGTTTAACTTGATCTGTTACTCATCACCAGCACTTTTGCTCCCCGCACACGGCAACCCTCCAGCCTTCTTGCATTAGTGGAAAACTGAAGTGTAATGTTTAAGAAAGCTTCACCTAAAAGCCAAGAACACACGCGCATTTATTATAACCATTAGGGTATTATCGTACGTCTACCTGTCATATGTGGTGCATCAAACTCTAATAGTTAAAACCAGACTGAACATTTATTAAACACGTTAATACAACTATTTAAATAAGAACTGATGACATTTACTTCTTCTCGGCTAACCCTAACCCTTAAAACAATTAGCCTAATAGGAAGCAAAAGGGATTATTAAAGTAACTAATATCACACTTTTTCTGTTTTATCAATTTTCTGTCCGATTATTTTAATTACTAAACTATGTAGTTATCCTAATTAGGAATTCTTACCTTCAAAAAATCTCTGTAACGCTTCTGTTTCATCTACCACGTCCATCCTAGCGGGTCCCACTTAAAAAATCCATGAAAGTCTCCCCTTTGTCCGAACGAAATCAATTCGGATCGGGGAAACTTTCACATGTACATCACGGAATCCTGGTGGTTTTGTTTGTTCTTCTTGTTTTTACTTCACATAAATCCAACGCTTCATGCGGAAAACTTCTTTCTCCTGTCCAGTAACTTGGCACTGGATTGACGTCCCTTTACCAAACGCCTCCAAGGACGCCGTGATATAGAAAATAACTTTAAATTTTCTCTTTTAATATAGGTGCAAACCAAAATCCATATCACAGTGACGTTAAAAACTTTTGCTTCAGGCGCACCTTCACTTCAGCTTCCATAAGATTCATAATAAGCTTTGGTTAACGCAAAAAATACCAACATCTCCCGAAAAAACTGAGAAAATCGACGGAACAATATAAAGTCTGTCAACAAACAGCGTGCGTAAAAGTTGCCTAAACTTGACTCCCAGGTTTCTTGTGTTGAATCTCTTCCTCCTTTGCCTCTCCCTCTCAGACAGGATGTGTGCAGCTCAGAGTCGGAGGAGAGGAGCTGAGGCAGGTGAGGGATGTGCGCCAGGCTGCTGCAAATACCCCCGGACAAAAAAACTGTCAGTGACGCCTCAACAGTTGGTTTACAGCTGCCTTATCTCAACATTTATTTCTCAACATTAGTGTTTAACTTTGGATACGGAGCTGCAGCAATTATTCAGATGATTTGTTGTGGAAAGAAAGTTACCCTAATCAACGACCACTTGAATAAAATATGTTTAATTTAAATCATTTTTCAAGCGAAAAGTCCGAATTTTCGAGCAGCGCATCTTTGCTGCTGTCCTTTGGCGTACATGTTAGTAAAAGAAAGATATTTTTTATTGGACCATTGAACGGACAGGCAAAGAAATCAGACATCACTTTGGGCTCTGACAAGTTGTGAGGCTTTGTGAGTTTATGACATTTCATAAGAAACTATGAATGGAAAGAAAAATCAGCAATTCTGCTGAAAAAATTCTCCTGAACATTTAAATGTCTAAAATTTTGAGGTATGAAATTAAAACAGAATCATTGCCTGTTGCAGCTTTGTTCTGCTCTGTCTATGTGACTTCTACTGCAGGTGTGACAGAGGGATCCATCTTCTTTTGTTCTTCCAGATGTTTCTCCTCTATTGTCTTTATTTTTTGTATCTTGAATTATTCTTATATTCCTACGGAGGCTCTGAACAGTGGGTGTCAAATAGATTTCAAAGCCTTCTGATAAAAAAGGGTGATTAGATTTACAGACATAAAAAATGGTTTGACTTTGCTCAAACCTTGTGAAAGCATCTATAATAAAGACAGCATGAAGTTATGTCAGGCCTGAGGAAAACATTTTCTAACATTTGATCTGATGTCACTGCGTGTCGTTAAGTTTTAACCTGATTTATGGTCCTAAGGATGAATATTTTTTTGCTCCCTGAGGCTGCAGTGTGAAAACATTTGTAAAACTTTGATGTACAGTATGTTTTAATGATTGAAAAAACTCTGAGGCCTTTTTGAATTCCTTCAGCTTAAACAACCATACAGTAAAAGGAGTGTTTTGTGTCAAGGCTTCCCAAGGGGAGGATTTAAGGGAATGATCCATTTCTCTAAACCTTATCAGCTGCATCCCACCCCCCCTCATAACAATGCCACTGTGTGCAGCCCCCGCAGCCTTGACGCCTAACCCCCCTCCCGGGCCCCCACCCACATGTGAGATGCTGTTGTGTTGTCTTGTCCCCCCACAGCTGGAGCATCTCTCTCTCCACCCCTCTGCTTTTCCTCCATTCAACCCAAACAACACCCCCGTTCTTTGAGCCACACTATGCAGATTGTTTCAGAGGACAAGCAAGAAAGAGAAACAGATAGAGGCTGCAGGGGACAATGAAACAGCTGGCTATGCTAAAGCAGTTCATTTTGGTATTCTGTATTTCTTATCTCATATAGCTCAGCGACTGCAAGCACACGGATGTGTGTGTATAGACAATGTGGGTGTAGGCCACTTATATTAATCTTGCATGTTGTGCTGATATAAATCCTGTTAACTAAGTCAAATTTATGAAGAATCACTGACTATTTGTGACACAAAGCAGGTCCACACAAGTTTAATTTTTTTTTTTTTTTGAACTAAGGTTTAGTTAAGCACGTCCACTACAAAAAAACCCCAAAACAACAACATTAATTGTGAGTTGTGTGTAATTATTATTTAAAAAACACAGCTAATTCTGCACTTTTATATCATGATTCTGGACTTGAGAAGGGGTCATATATGCATGTGTGCTGCACTGTGTGATTGTCCATCTTGATGACCACTTAACATGTGATCCATATTCCGACTATCATCCTTTATTTAAAACTGCATTGGCTGATTTTTTTGGCCACTTGGGGGCAGCTTAACTGACTAAAAAACATAAGCATGTTATCACAGAACAGAGTTGTTAAAACAAACATGCCAGCAAACATGCAAGCTTTATCAAGTCCAGTAGATATGGAGCAACAGTAGCATTCATATTCATAATCAACCTTCCAGAAGATGATTCAATGCTTTGTTCTAATAAAACTTTCTGATTAGCTCTGATTAATGCACACAAGAAGCTGGCTCAGTCATTAGCTTTTTTCTGCTGTTACATGATGATTTAGTGCACAGTGAGTTTATGTTTAGTTAATTTATAGCTTTATTTTGGAGGACAAACTGTGGTTCTTTTCCTGCAAACTGGCTTTGCTGAGCCGTTGCACCGGCATTGTTTCTCATGCCCGGTTGTCTTTGAACACACTGCCAAGCAATAGTAAAGAGGCTAACAGCTTGAAGAAATTCATCATCAAAAAACTAAAAAATGTACATAAACTGGGGGATTTTTTTTATCTACAGCAAGTGCAAAGAGAAGTCACAGTGACATCTAGTGGTGAAGCCATTACAGAAGTCTGGCTATTTTATCCATTTACTTTTTGATTGCTCAGCTTGTAGTTAAAATATATCAACATAGTGATGTCTGGTGTTTGTGTTGTTATAGTTGCCGCAAACAGGTTTTTACATTAAAGGCTACCAGGTATTATGTAATTTACAGAATCTCTAAGTGAAGGGACAATAATTTTCTCACTTTGGTTCACCGTGTTTATTCATAGACAGCAGGAACACGAGTTATTTAAGTTTCAGTCTGTCTGTCTGTCTGTCCTTCAATCAGTAACTTACAGTGTGCTGATGAATAAAAACACCTTTAATCCACAATCAGAGTGTCTTGATACAGTTCTACCTGTAGAGGGCAGCAGAGTACCCTGTTGTTATGTCTGCCTGTTTTCCATCTGGCTGCTCTGATCATCCTTATTACTTTTGAATTGAAAGAAGAGACATATATTGAACCATGGTTGACTTTGAGCATGCCTTGCCATGACATTGCTGAAACTTTTACTATCTTCTAGTTGTACTGAAGCTAAACAAAAGGACCATGTTAGTCTCTGCATATCTTTTTTGTGCTTTTGATTACATTATTAAGGCTACATTGTTACGTGCCAGTCATTTCATGAAAAATATTATAACTTTTTAGATTGTTGATTGTTGCTTGTCAATACATACATGTAAATATTATTTTCCGCTTTCCATTTAAGTTTTAGGAAATGTTCTATATTTTAAACATAGAAAGGGAGCCAAGAAAGAAGTGAAGGAAGTAATAAAGAGGGTGTTGCGCACATGTCCTCATATCAAATGCTTTTTCTTATCTCTAAGTCATGTGTTGAATAACAGAACACTTAATGGACCTAATTAGTGGCTGAGAGCCTATCAGGAATACATTCTAGGTCATGAATGACTCAATGACATACTTCTTCAAACAGACTTGAGTGCAGCCTTTAAGTTCCTGATAGAGTCTCAAATGAAAAACAATCCGAATAGTTTCATTTCTCATTTTTTATCTAACAGGTTTCATATTCCAAGGCACATGGAGACTCCAACTTAGACAAGATTGTAAAATAAAATATTTCTACCAAAATCATCACTATACAGCAATAATAAATTACTAGTAACAGATATTTCATTTTCTGAGAACCTGTCTCTGCTCGTGTTTGTTTTTGTATTATGCCAAAGAAGTGTACAGTGGCAAAAACACATACATTAATCTAAAGACACATGATGTGTTCTGAAAATGGTGGCTGCAATGTTACATGACTTAGGATATGTCATACTCTGTGATACACTCAATTCAATTGTATCAGTTAAAGGGGAATTTCACCTATTTAGTGAGGTATATCTTAATTTGAATCTAAGCATAGGTCCAACATCCAACATTTTCCATTACACAATGTGTAGCATATTTGATTGACTCTACTTGGCCATGTTTTAACCTGCAACAATGAAACAAAATGGATTCAAAAATAATTTAAAACCCTTTTCCACCATTTTTGACCCTGTGTGTCCGGCTCATGTTGGCAGAGGTACATTAATTTATGTGTATGAGGTCGCCTGATGCTGCTGTATTCTGGCTAAACTCATTGTTATGACTGTCCTGCTGACAATAAACTTCCTGGTGTGACAGGCATACGTGATGAGGGTGGACGTAACCAACGGCAGTGTCTTGCTCATTGTCTATGACTTAGATGGAGTCCTGACCTTCAGCCTTATAGCCTGACTCTCATGAGTTTGTCATAGACATTTGATGTCAAAGCTCACCAGCAACGTCATACTGGTCACATGTTAGCATTAATGATAGACAGATCAGTGAGTTGCAATATCTCGTATCAAACAAAGATAGCATACTTCATTATCACATGAAGAGACTGACCTACATTCTAGGCTCCATTTATTTTAATTGACAAGATATGTCGACATAATTAGCATCTCATACATATGTTTTGAAATGCTGGATGGCACTGAGCTTTCCCTTTGTTCACCCTTTTGTTCATGAACGGAATAAGCCCAGGTTCCCTTTAGGACTTGTTTAAATAATTAATATGGACAGCATTCATTCAAGTGATACTGTATACCTTGTACAGTGTCGTCACATCCTCAAATTTTCCTCCCAAGATAGATCCAAAGACAATAATGCACTCCTTTCTCCTGAGATGATGGATGTTGTTTCTTCAGGTGGCGGATGGCCAAAACATATTAATAAATCAAAGCTGATAAAGAAAAACTCTAAACTTCAGTGTTTCACACACTAGAAACACTGTTTGTGTTTCACTTGCTTTAGGTTGGACCAGCTATAGTTTACTATATGATAGTAGCTGCTCTTTATTTGTATTTTTTGTGTCTTTCAGTTTCTATAAATGACAAAGCCTTTTATTTTTTAATCATGTTGTACAACTCAACTTACAACTCCTATGCACTTCTCTAACTAGAAATTTAATATAGTTAAATATTGCTTATTAAATTTTCATTTATAATTTGTACATTGTATAATACTTAAACTGACTGGATGTTATTAAAAAATAAGTGTTTTAGCTTTTGAAGGTGTCTCAGGATCTCTAAAGGATTTCCTTTTGGTGCATTCAGGCTTTTGTGCTGTAAAAGCATATGAACTCCCTTTTACTTTAAAATGTTCATATGGTCTTCCTTATTTTTTTTAACTTATCATAAACCAGATCTACATTTGTGTCATTATTAATTATTTATATAAACATACCACATTTCATAAGTTTCATATTTGGTCAGCTTTTCTCCAGTAGAGGGCAGAATTACTTTGATTAAGATTTAAATGGCGACAACATAGATTTTCATTTTATTAAAAAAGGGATATTCCTCTCTCATGTCTTGCACTTTAAGGACTTTAATGATTCAGTAAGTCAGGTCAACTGGAGTGTGATCTTGACATACCTGACATAAAATTATGCTGGGTTAATCATTAATATTTTAGTCTTTAAACTATGTATTATAAAGTCAACCTGCACTGATCCTCTGCACTTTATTCACTCAGATGAAAATCTCCAAGAAGCTTTTTCATTGTTTTAACCGTTGCTCATTTCCAAACCCACATTCTTCAAACAGGTTATTTCTCACAGCTGACAGCTTAAGTTAATGATCAAACCAAATGCCAAGGTTTCCAAAGTAACCACTTTCTAAACGAATCACATTTCAGAGTACCTGTGCTTGAGCAACAGCCAAACATGTGGACAAACACCTGTGCATTTCACTCACTGTGGGTAGTTTATGTGTACAAGTGTCTCATTTAAGTGTCTCCCACTGCTGGTTTCATGAAGATTGTCTTTACGTTTAGCATTATTTTTAAAAAATATAATCATGCAGGTGGTCGCTCATGCAGTCGCCTTTATACCCAGAAGAGGGCAACTACATTATGTTAATGATTTTCTTTGCAGGGACAGCACACTGCAGCGGGACAAAGACTAGTCATTCTTACCAGCCAGTGACACTGAAACCTGGGCAGTGTTCCACACTGTTGCTCCTCTTTCATTCACCCTCTTGAGTCCAACTAGTTCAGACCAGATTGCTTCGCTGCTTCACTGCACAAAGTGTAACCTGTGGAAACGACTCTCCTTGAAGGAGAGAGGAGTTTGCTTAATATGCATTTGAAAATCATAGATGGCTAATGTGAAGTCTGTTTTTATTGGCATGTAAATGTTGGCAGTGTCATCTCTTAGGGTAATATCACTTATTAGGGTTTCTTAGGAAACTTGTGCTTTACAGCAAAGGAACAGGGTTCACAAGATGATTAGAGAAAGAAAGCTAAAATTTTTTGCAACACAAAGTCTAAATATTTTGCTGCCTCTTTTTTCATTTGAAG